>JALIZH010022989.1:0-37346 GCA_030522465.1 Rhipicephalus appendiculatus
GATTTCTTTGGAGTGTGGGCTATATTGAAGGACATTCCTATTTTGGTTGCATGATGGAAGCTACATTGTCTTTCCCTTTGACCGTATCAATATTCAAATATATTTTTTTGTTTTTATGCCGGGGTCCACCAAGATTTCAGTGACGTATATTCGTCACGGAAACTTGTGGCATCGAAAAAATGAACACCATCAAATGCCAAAGAAAAAAAAGTTCTCTCAACAGTAGTCGAAGCGACGACCTCTCGGTCCGTGACAACAAATGCCGGGCACGCTATCGACTGCGCCACGGTCACACAACCTGGATGCTTCACAAACGCGGCTTTTATGTCTCACACTTTCCTCTCACAGTGCTCTTGGTCGGCGGGGTGGTGTCGCCCGCTGGGAGCGGTAAAGTGAATTAATGCATCATGACCGTAGCTTCCGCGATAAGCTCCTGCATTGCGTCGTTGCTACACGTCCTTCACGTCCGGCGCCTTACCAATAGGACAAATGCTGTTTTGTCAACGCCTTAACGTGCCTCAAGCTGGCGTCCTTAGCCCAAGCGTCAGCCTCGCTTATAGCATCTATCCATACCGAAAATAGCCCGGCGACGCGTGCCTGTCTCGCCTGGCTGTAACACCGCGTTCCTCGCTAACGCTCGAACCTAGAAAAATCGTGGCCGGGCTAGGAGGACACACGACGCGCGTTGCGTTTCCCTCTACCCGGCCATGGTGTCCAATAGCCCTTTAACATGGCGCGCGATGGTGACCTTAGCCCAAGTTCTGCGTTTAAACAGCGACGCTCTCGTGGCTGTCACATCGCTTTCTCTGATTACGCTCTCACCGTTAACTAGTACAGCTACCACAAAGGTTTGTTTAATCATTGATCATTGACGTTAGTCATCGGGATGGAGATGTTCCACCAAGCGCCAACGTTGGTGCATCCACGTTAAACGGCGCTCTAGCTGTCAAACACCGATAGACATTGCGAAAGCACTCTTATATCAATGTAAAATACACATTCACCTATTTCTCTATGGACACTTGTTACTTTTCGTGTTACACCGATTCCTACGACGGAGGGATCAACCATGTTTTTGTTTTTTTCGCATCTAGATACGCGATAAAGTGAGAACCTTATAAAAAGTCAGTTTTCTTGGCGTATGCGTAATATTAAACTTCGTTAGTAACTTTGCATTTCATTTACACTGTTCATGGACGTTTGCGCTTGGCACTTCCAGGTCAGACATGTTCTTCACACGCGCTGCTCGTGATAGGCCGTCCCGCTGCGACAGCTGCCGCAGAACGCCTTCTATGTTTCGCGTCTTCTTGGCGGTGGTGGTCGTGATGGCTCTGCCGGTGGACTGCGCCATGGGTCCCGAGGAGAGCTGCCAGCTGCGGCCCGTCATACACGTGCTCAAGCAGCCAGGCTGCCAGCCCAAGCCCATACCGTCATTCGCCTGCCAGGGGTCGTGTTCTTCCTACGTCCAGGTACACGTAAGCCGTGTTTTGCGTATGAATCGCAATACTCCTTTCTTTCCGGGACTGTATTCTGCACTCATATCTGAATGATGCGCTTTTCGACGCAACTGAACGTGTTAACGCGATCTGGTGTTTATTGCATCAATATTCACACTAGAGTTTAGGAAATATAACTGGGAGGACTCGTGCTGTATCAGTTGTCATCTCGTGGTCAGTGGTCGCCGCGGAGACGGATCTTGCCGTTCCATTTCGCAAAATGAACCTGTCTTAAACTACGAAACACGTTAGACGGAAGCAGCATTGCAGCGATCCTGCTAGCGGCAGTACACACTTAATTTGAATAATACCTGCATTTCACATTTGTCTCTGTTAGGCACAGCCGCAAATTCATGAGGGGAACTTCAGGAATGATCACATTAGATATGCTTATTCATTCGCGGGCTGGATATTGTCACGTGGTCGTGACGTCGACGAAGGCAACAGTCGGCGTGTCAAAGAAGAAACTGTTTATTTGGGCCGAACTTGTGGCCGTGAAACGTAAAGTCAGATTACAACGATACACACTGGCAAGATAGCGGCGAACGGAGCGTCGGCCGTCGATCAACTGACAAGCGGTGAAGCGCGTCGGCATTTATACGTGTGTCATCGAATATTCCAGTCTTATCGCTGGTTGTCGCGAAAGCTCTGGAATAAGCTCGCGTGTTCGCGTCTTGCGCGCAATCTTAACACAACGATCTACAATAAACGCGAAGCTTCCAGAAAAATGAGGCGCGGTTTGCGCTGAGCATTGCTTACAGTCTTTGTGGGCGTAAACCGAATACAGCACAAGTATATTACAAAACGCGCGTGACAATGCCCCCTCTGAAAAAGCATCGTCCCGATGCTTAAAACAGAACACGGGGGCGGGGATTCATGCAACAATAAATAACAATAATAAAGCAAGAAAGTACAATAAACAATAAAAAAAGCAAGAAAGTACAATAAACAATAAGCACAAGCACGAAAGTACAATAATAAAGCAAAAAATTACAGTCTTCAGGTTCACTAACGCGCGTAATACGGCTTGAGGCGCACGACATGGACGACTTCGGTCGCGCACGGCGCCGCTGAGAGTTCGTGATGCCGTCAGGGATAACCTCATAGTCGAGTGCGCCGAGACGTCGAAGTACCCTGTAGGGTCCGAAGTATCGTCGAAGAAGCTTCTCGCTAAGTCCCCGTCGGCGAACTGGCGTCCAAACCCATACACGGTCACCGGGTTGGTATTCCATGTGGCGTCTTCGAAGGTTGTAGCGACGGCTGTCGGTCTTTTGCTGGGTCTGGATGCGCATACGGGCGAGTTGTCTGGCTTCTTCGGCGCGCTGAAGGTACACGGTGACGTCGACGTTTTCCTCGTCGCAGACATTGGGCAACATAGCGTCGAGCGTCGTTGCCGGGGTCCTTCCGTAGACCAATCCATACGGCGTCATCTGCGTCGTTTCTTGTACCGCCGTGTTGTATGCAAAGGTTACATACGGAAGGATGGCATCCCACGTCTTGTGCTCGACGTCGACGTACATGGCCAGCATATCGGCGATGGTCTTATTTAGACGCCCGGTTTGGGCCATTGTACTGCCGGCGGTGCGGTGACATGTAGCGGCCGGGTGACGGCGAGCGGGAAGGTCGTCGTTCTTGCCACTGTGTTCCAGTGAGGTAGTCGTCGATGTCGCGAGGCCGTTCGCCTGGCTGCGGACGCGGCGCGTTGACAGCGAATCCCCGTAGCCCCATCTGTCGGTACTGACATCTGGTGGCACAGTGGCAAGAACGACGACCTTCCCGCTCGCCGTCACCCGGCCGCTACATGTCACCGCACCGCCGGCAGTACAATGGCCCAAACCGGACCGGGGCCGGTCGCCTAGCCCGTATCCGGGAACTGAAGGCAGCAACCGATGGAGTGCGGTTGCTGTACGACGAAATGCCGAAGATCCTCCGCGGCCGCCGATGACGACAACGCGAAGAAACCAGGAGAATACGACGCGAAGCAGACGAAGCCCTGCCGACGAAACGTCGCGGACCGACGAAGACGTGACGACACAACAAGGAAGCAGCGCAACAAATCGACGTAGCCGTGATCCGACGCCGCGACCCAACCGCAACAGACGACGACGAACCAGCGACCTCGACGTAATATTCGACGGTCACAACGTCACCGCTCTCGTCGACACTGGAGCCGACTATTCCGTCGTCAGTGGGCCTTTTGCAGCGCAGTTGAAGAAAGTGAAGACTGCTTGGCAAGGCCCTGAAATCCGTACCGCTGGGGGTCATCTAATAACGCCAGCCGGTGTTTGCACAGCAAGAGTCACCATCAATAACCGGACCTATCCAGCCAGCTTTCTAATTCTACAGCACTGCTCCAGGGACGTAATACTTGGGATGGACTTCCTAAGTAAACACGGCGCCGTCATCGACCTAAGGTCTGAGTCGATAACACTAACCTCAGAAAAAGCGCTGCCTACCCAGACGACGCCAGGGAGCCATGCACTGAACGTGATAGAAGAGCACGTCACCGTTCCGCCTCTCTCCAGCGTCATCATTTCCGTCGGCACCGAAAAACCCCGCAGACTTCGAAGGCGTCATCGAGGGTGATCAGCACCTGCTTGAAACCGTCAGATTTGCGTGGCACGAGGCATCGCCGAGTTGCGTGAAGGGAAAGCCACAGTGATGCTTACGAACTTCAGCAACGAATACAAGCACGTGAGCAAAGGCACGACGGTCGCCTACGTCGAAGACATTGTGGAAACCAGCGACGCCCTCGCCGTCGCCGAGTTTACCGAACATGCTCCGATGAACCAAGCTCATCAACTAACTTTCGGCGTCAATCCGAGCCTTCCGACGCATAAACAAGAACAGCTCAAAACCCTGCTCCTGCAATACAAGGATTGCTTTTCGTCGTCGTCCAGAGTTCGACAGACACCAGTCGCACAACACCGCATCATAACAGAGGAAAGTTCCAGGCCACTACGTCAGAGCCCGTACAGAGTTTCAACGAGGGAACGCGAGGCAATAAAGAAACAAGTCGACGAAATGCTACGCGACGACATCATCCAGCCTTCAAAGAGTCCGTGGGCGTCACCCGTGGTGTTAGTGAAGAAAAAGGACGGAACCCTACGCTTCTGCGTCGATTATCGCCGCCTGAACAAAATAACGAAGAAGGACGTGTACCCTCTCCCACGGATAGACGACACCCTCGATCGGCTCCACAACGCGAGGTACTTTTCGTCGATGGACCTCAAGACCGGCTATTGGCAAATTGAAGTCGACGAGAGAGACCGAGAAAAGACCGCGTTTATAACACCAGACGGCCTCTTCGAGTTCAAGGTCATGCCCTTTGGTCTTTGCTCGGCGCCTGCGACTTTCCAACGGGTTATGGACACAGTACTGGCAGGATTGAAGTGGCAGACTTGCCTGGTGTACCTGGACGACGTCATTGTGTTTGCTTCAAACTTCGACGAACACCTCCGGCGACTTGACGCAGTACTCCAAGCAATCAAGACCTCCGGCCTCACCTTGAAGCCTGAAAAGTGCCGCTTCGCATACGAGGAGCTCTTGTTCTTGGGTCACGTGATCAGCAAGTCCGGAGTACGCCCCGATCCTCAAAAAACAGCCGCCATCGCTACATTCCCGCCACCCGCCGACAAGAAGGCCGTCCGTCGATTTCTGGGCCTGTGCGCCTATTACAGGCGGTTCGTCAAAAATTTTGCCCGCATCGCCGAGCCACTCACTAACCTTACCAGAACCGACGTCGAGTTCAAGTGGGAAACACCGGAAGAGGAAGCATTTGAAGAACTAAAACGACGCCTGCAAATGCCTCCGTTACTTGCGCATTTCGACGAACACGGCGAAACAGAAGTGCACACCGACGCAAGCAGCGTGGGACTCGGCGCCGTCCTTGTGCAGAAGACGGACGGACTGGAAAGGGTTATCAGTTATGCTAGCCGGTCGCTATCCAAAGCAGAGGCCAACTATTCAACAACAGAAAAAGAGTGCCTCGCCATCATCTGGGCTACGTCGAAGTTTCGCCCCTACCTCTACGGCAGGCCCTTCAAAGTGGTGAGCGACCACCACGCCTTGTGTTGGCTAGCTAACTTGAAAGACCCTTCCGGTCGTCTCGCAAGATGGAGTCTCAGACTTCAAGAATTCGACGTTACCGTCGTTTACAAGTCCGGACGAAAGCATTCTGACGCCGACTGCTTGTCTCGCGCCCCCGTCGACCCGCCGCCACAGGACGACCTTAATGATGACTGCTTCTTGGGAACCATAAGCGCCGATGACTTCGCTGAACGACAACGAGCCGATCCGGAACTCAAGGGCCTTATAGAATACCTCGAGGGCAAGGCCACCATGGCTCCAAAGGTATTCAGACGAGGACTGGAGTCGTTTTTCTTGCGCAACGGCATTCTCCTAAAGAAAAACTTCTCGCCACTTCGGGCCGACTCCCTCCTCGTAGTACCTTCAGCGTTACGTCCCGAAGTTCTGGACGCTCTTCATGACGACCCGACGGCTGGACATCTTGGATTTTCCCGTACGCTTGCGAGGATACAAGAAAAGTACTACTGGCCTCGCCTCACTGCCGACGTCACCCACTACGTGAAGACCTGCCGAGATTGTCAACGACGGAAGACACCACCCACTAGGCCAGCCGGACTTCTGCAACCCATCGAGCCACCTCGCCGACCGTTCCAGCAAATCGGCATGGACTTACTGGGGCCGTTCCCGACGTCGAATTCCGGAAACAAATGGATCGTCGTAGCAACGGACTACCTCACCCGCTACGCCGAGACAAGGGCGCTGCCCAAGGGCAGTGCAGCCGAGGTAGCAAAGTTCTTCGTCGAGAGCATCGTACTGCGTCATGGCGCCCCAGAGGTCCTCATTACCGACAGAGGTACGGCCTTTACAGCGGACCTAACGCAGGCGATCTTGAGGTACAGCCAAACAAGTCACCGCCGGACCACCGCCTACCACCCGCAGACCAATGGCCTCACCGAGCGTCTAAATAAGACCATCGCCGATATGCTGGCCATGTACGTCGACGTCGAGCACAAGACATGGGATGCCATCCTTCCGTATGTAACCTTTGCATACAACACGGCGGTACAAGAAACGACGCAGATGACGCCGTATGGATTGGTCTACGGAAGGACCCCGGCAACGACGGCGCCGTGTCGTCTGGGTAGGCGTCGTCTGGGTAGGCAGCGCTTTTTCTGAGGTTAGTGTTATCGACTCAGACCTTAGGTCGATGACGGCGCCGTGTTTACTTAGGAAGTCCATCCCAAGTATTACGTCCCTGGAGCAGTGCTGTAGAATTAGAAAGCTGGCTGGATAGGTCCGGTTATTGATGGTGACTCTTGCTGTGCAAACACCGGCTGGCGTTATTAGATGACCCCCAGCGGTACCGATTTCAGGGCCTTGCCAAGCAGTCTTCACTTTCTTCAACTGCGCTGCAAAAGGCCCACTGACGACGGAATAGTCGGCTCCAGTGTCGACGAGAGCGGTGACGTTGTGACCGTCGAATATTACGTCGAGGTCGCTGGTTCGTCGTCGTCTGTTGCGGTTGGGTCGCGGCGTCGGATCACGGCTACGTCGATTTGTTGCGCTGCTTCCTTGTTGTGTCGTCACGTCTTCGTCGGTCCGCGACGTTTCGTCGGCAGGGCTTCGTCTGCTTCGCGTCGTATTCTCCTGGTTTCTTCGCGTTGTCGTCATCGGCGGCCGCGGAGGATCTTCGGCATTTCGTCGTACAGCAACCGCACCTCCATCGGTTGCTGCCTTCAGTTTCCCGGATACGGACTAGGCGACCGGCCCCGGTTTGGGCCATTGTACTGCCGGCGGTGCGGTGACATGTAGCGGCCGGGTGACGGCGAGCGGGAAGGTCGTCGTTCTTGCCACTGTGTTCCAGTGAGGTAGTCGTCGATGTCGCGAGGCCGTTCGCCTGGCTGCGGACGCGGCGCGTTGACAGCGAATCCCCGTAGCCCAATCTGTCGGTACTGGCATCGGCGGTACGTGTGGCCGGCTTCTCCGCAATGGTAGCAGAGTGGACGGTGGTCGGGGGCTCGCCAGATGTCGGTCTTCCTCGGCGTGTACCGCTGGCCGGCAGGCGGGCGAGATGGCGGCGGTGGTGGCGGCGGCGGCGTCTGGCGACGATAGTGCGGCTGTGCGGCGTCCTGACGGGGGGCGTGGAGGGGGTGCACTGCGTCGGGCTGCAGCAGCGTAGCTCAGGGCCTGCGGCTGTGACTGTGGTGGCTCAGGGGTGCCGAGCGACTGCTGGAGTTCTTCACGAACTATCTCGGCTATCGAGTCCACCTGAGGTTGCGATCTGGGGAACATCTTCCGCAGCTCCTCCCGCACGACCGCTCTGATGGTCTCGCGGAGGTCGTTGGTCCCCAGCGCTTGAACATCCGCGTAGCTCGTCGTAGGCAGGCGGCGGTTGTATTGCCTGTTGCGGAGTTCTAGCGCTTTCTCGATGGTAGTGGCCTCCGAAACGAATTCCGAGACCGTCTTCGGAGGGTTGCGCACAAGTCCGGCGAAAAGTTCTTCCTTTACTCCTCTCATGAGGAACCGAACCTTTTTTCCTCGGGCATGTCAGCGTCGGCGTGCCGGAAAAGCCGCGTCATCTCCTCCGTAAAGATGGTGACGCTCTCATTCGGGAGCTGCACTCGTGTGTCCAGTAAGGCGGCGGCCCTTTCCTTTCGGACGACGCTCGCGAACGTCTCCAAGAAAGCGCCGCGAAACAGGTCCCACGTTCGAAGCGTGGACTCCCGGTTCTCGAACCACGTCCTCGCGGCGTCTTCGAGGTAGAAGTAGGCGCGTCGCAGTTTTTCGTCCGAGTCCCAGTTGTTCATAGTCGAGACGCGTTCGTACGTCTCTAGCCAGGTCTCAGGGTCCTCACTTGGCGATCCATGGAAAGTCGGTGGCTCTCTCGGTGGCTGGATCACGATTGTTGCTGGGGGCACAGCGGCTGTCATTGTCCCTGTCGTCTTCGTCACCGTGGCTTTTGACTTGTCCGGTAGGAGTCCGTGCTGCGGGGGGAGTCCTTTCAGCCTGCGGCTGGCTCGACTGTCGCTGATGGTGTCGGTGTCTTCTTCGCGACGTGGGCTGGGTTCACGGCTTGAGGGGGGCGTTCGGTACATGGGCCGTGAAGCACCTCCACCAGATGTCACGTGGTCGTGACGTCGACGAAGGCAACAGTCGGCGTGTCAAAGAAGAAACTGTTTATTTGGGCCGAACTTGTGGCCGTGAAACGTAAAGTCAGATTACAACGATACACACTGGCAAGATAGCGGCGAACGGAGCGTCGGCCGTCGATCAACTGACAAGCGGTGAAGCGCGTCGGCATTTATACGCGTGTCATCGAATATTCCAGTCTTATCGCTGGTTGTCGCGAAAGCTCTGGAATAAGCTCGCGTGTTCGCGTCTTGCGCGCAATCTTAACACAACGATCTACAATAAACGCGAAGCTTCCAGAAAAATGAGGCGCGGTTTGCGCTGAGCATTGCTTACAGTCTTTGAGGGCGTAAACCGAATACAGCACAAGTATATTACAAAACGCGCGTGACAATATATTACGATAGCAAAGTATTAACATGCGTGCCACAAAGTCAGACACGCTTATATAGGAAAATCATGTGCAATATATTGTCAAACGCTTTAGCTCCATGGAGAGCTATTGCTTGAGTTATATAAAAAAACTGTATAGTAAAGCTTGCATGTTACCACACACACACACGCACGCACACACACATATATGTACAGATAAATAAATAAATAATATATATATATATATATATATATATATATATATATATATATATATATATATATATACAGAAAAGGCATAGAGACGCGCGCGCGAAGCAGTCTTATTTACTGTGTATTGCGAGCATGTTCTCTAAGTCATCATCAGCCCAGCCCAGTTTACAGCGAATGTTGCTGCTGAGCGCGACCGCGCTTCCTGCACGTGTGAGAGCCAAATGAGACTATACCTTTGTGAAGATATCAGCAGACGTTACGGAATCAGTGTGTAACAAGTGGTTCTGTAGTTTTCCACCATAGCTTTCCCTGGAGCCAGCGTGTATACCTGAAGAGGTCTTGGCACTCTTACAGGATCGCTTTTCATTTTTTTTTACTGAGCACTTATATTTCGCACAAAGGTGGCATGTTCTTGTCTTCTGATTTTTACAAAGTAAAGAAACCAGAGAAAATTGCATTGCGCTGTCTATTTCTCGTTGCTGCATGTTCATGCTGTGTCTGTGCGTGGTAATTCGTAGGTGTCCGGCTCCCGTTACTGGCAGGTGGAGCGGTCGTGCATGTGCTGTCAGGAGATGGGTGAGCGCGAGGCTACGAAGGCCGTGTTCTGCCCGAAAGGCCCGGGCCCCAAATTCCGCAAGTTGGTCACCCGGGCCCCAGTGGAGTGCATGTGCCGACCTTGCACTGCACCAGACGAAGCCTCAGTTCTGCCTCAAGAGTTCGTGGGACTCTGACCCTTCCGTAACTGACTTACCAGACTCAAAGACAAATAAAGGCAATTACAAGTTTCAGATACAATAAACTTTCTAGTACCACTGTAGGTTTCACTACATATTATTTAATATATCCCGAAACAACTACCACAGCATAAATACGGTGAACCCGTTACGCCTACTAATTACTGTTCCTCATTTTCCCTTACACTTTACGTGGAACGAGCCTAAAGACCTGTTCTTAAGGGGATGGCATACCGACTGTCCAAGTACGTATTGTTATGAGAGCCCTCGACTACGCTTCGACCTCTCCAAAACTAGCCAAAGTTCATTTTACAGCAAAGCAGGCTTTGCGGACCCTGTGCCAGTGTCATCGGAATTATATAAAACACGGCACCGGAGGGATTATGATCGGAAGGATTATGAGGAGAAGAATTTACAATATCCTGAACAATCCCTTGCACTTTGTGAAGCCGAACAGTGATCTAACAGCAAAGTCAGAACGACAGCTGGTTGAACAATTACGACTACGCACCAAAGGAGCATTGATCAAACGTTGTACTGCCGACGATTTTCTTCGGACGGCGCCAGTCTAACCATCTATGGGCTGCCAAGGTGCACAAAGACGGTTGTCCTCCACGTCCTACCGTATCGTTCATTGACTCACCAACTTGCAACTTGTCGAAGTCTTTGGTTGGATTGCTGAGGCCGCTAACCGGGAACAGTATCAGGTCAGTTAAAAACTCCCATCAATTTGCAACTGATGTGCACCCGCAGCACTTGGATGGTGTCTTTTGATGGTATTTCCTTATTTACAAATGTCCCTGTCGTTGTAACCGTTGTGGCGGAAGCCCGTTTGAAAGAAGATTGTAATTTGGGAAGCCGTACGTCCATGTCTGTGGAGGAGATGGTAATTTTGCTGCGGTTATTCGCCCCGAGATCGAGTGGAGTCGCCGCCTGGTCGCCACTCGCTGAAGCGCCCCTTAGTGTGGATTGCTCCCTGCGTCGTCTGCTAGCTACGTAAGGCCGTATGCTCATCCGTACGTCATGCTCATCCTCAAAGGGCGGTTTGTACCGCTCTGTTAGCGCAAGTTGAACTGCTTGTACGTTTGCCTGAATGATGTACTGAAGCGAGCTGAGATACAGCTACCGCACTGATATGATTAATTACGGATACCGAAGCACCAACAAAGCTATTATAGTAGTTTTCTAACTGCAAGTACAGTTTCGAAGCCCCCCCTACGCCATAATTATTCCTTCAGTGAATCGGTGAAATACCTACCATGCGTCCATCAGGCAACACGCGAATCGACTCAGCTGCTCACTTGGTTGATGCTTTCGCTGCTGATGATTAAATCTCTATGAGCACTTTGTAATGGGTGGGCCTTCAAAGCGCTCATTCGTTGTGCAATTCACATCTCCTAAAACCTGCCGCGATTCTACGCTTCCGCCACGCAACATTGCATGCGTTAGGACCTTCTCGCATTACATGACAATTTTAACGGTTCTTTTTGAAGTGCGGGGCACTTTAAGAGGCCGGGCTATAGTATGCTGTCGAATGCGGTCGTATGCTGTCGTCGTCGCTTGGCGTAACGCAGGCAAAACCACGTATACCGTAGAGTAGAGTAGAGTAGATCCTTCAGACCGTGGCGCACACCCACGCTGGGGGATTGGCCAAGAACCGGGCAGTTTAGCAAGAAATTCTTAAATATTAGGTTAGATGTCGATTTAAAGATGAAAGGAGAATTAATTAATCAAAAATTGCAAATATTAATAATATATGAATAAAAATACTGAAATAATTGTTGATGCGAGCAGTTTGATTAAAAACAAGCAGTTTAGAAAATAAGGAAGGCGGATAAATTTATTCTACAATCTAAACCTCTTCGATTCTTTAATAAACTTCTCCAAGGCATTGGCAACCTTCCCGTCACTGTGGCCAAGGGACAAAGCCCCGAAAGAAAGAACATTTGGTACATTTAGATCAATTCTAAGGATTCGGAAAACAGCACCTAAAGTACTTTTGCGCAATGTAGAGTACCTATTACAGGAGATGAGGTAATGTTGTGTTGTCTCATGTACTCCGCAGAAAGAACAGTTAGGGGAAGCTGCCAGACCAGCTCTGTGTAAATAAAAATTTAGATAAGGAGTCTGACAGCGTAGTCTAGTGATTGCAACTTCAAGTTCTCGTGTTTGACACATTTTACTGTTCCAATGGTGACTGAGGTGTTGAAATTCTAATGTGGCTGCTAATGCCGGTGCAGAAAACTCGTCCAACATCATTTTTCTCCTTATTCTAGTCAACAGTGGCATATTGAGCGCGTGCTTGCGCCAAAGAGAATTCGTCCTCTTGTTCGTCGAGCGCCTTGATAATGATATTAAGCATGGAGCTTACTATTACGGCTAGGTAAACCCGACAACAAAAAACCACATATATAGATTGAAGGATGAAGCAAGCGAGAAATAGAAAGAGAGAGAATGAGAGGAAAAATATAGGAAGACAAATATAAATTAATGGAAATAAAGAGAAAAAAAACACGAAAAAAAGAAAGAAAGGAAAGAGGAAAGAAAGAGAAAACCGAAGAGATACTAAGAAGACTGCCCAGCTGCGCACTTCTTTCTGGCTTGGCACCAATAGAACGGAGCTGCGTGAAACTTTTTTAGGAAGCAGTTCCCAATAATGGCGTGGCTCTGTGGTAGGACATCTGGTTTCCATGCAGAAGGCCTGGATTCAATGTTCGCTCGAACAGAAGTTTTTATTATTTGTTTAATTTGCACCTATCTGCAATTTTCACTCAAGGACAGCGCCGATTTTTTCGCTCATAACCAACGAACACCGACGCCGACACCGGAATTTTTTCGTTGCTTTTTCGTTAAGAGTTCTGAATGCCGTATCATAAATCTATATCAGAAGTCCAATCAATATCGGACCGCCAACAAGCGCACCATCAGAGGAGGGAATCATATCCAGGCAACAATCAAATGTGTCAACGAGAAATGACGAGGTACCTCGATAAAAGGTCAGACTGCCATATCAGAAACGGCGGATCACCAACAAGCCCATGATCGAGAGACTATCAGTTATTAGAAAACGGCTCTTGCTTTTACGCATGGGACCGACACATCTTCAAGGGCAGCCTATCTGTGCAATCCCCGGCGCCGGGTTTTTCACGTTCAATACTGCCACCACCACTGAAATCTGTGACATATAACAAGCTTTGCTTGTATATTTTGGCTGTGCACCACAGGAAAACTTTGAATTTGTGCTCTGGCAAAGACTCTCTGAGTGACGAACGGCGTGGAAGAGGGTCTTTTTTTTTTCGAATTCTGAGGAGTCTTTCTTTCACTGCAGGAACCACCGTCTTTATCGCCTTTCTTTCGTGACCGTCTTTCCGCGCAATTTAAAAGCAGTATATCATATCAGAACAACACAGTCGAGCGTTCATTCAAGAGTTCAAAAATAGCTTGCCTCATCTTCGTCAGTGTTGTTGCTGCTCATCGATGCCGATGCGGCAAGTGAGATCTCCGAAAGCTTATGCAGCTCGCGAAGCGCCCAATAAAGAAATTCCGAGCCTTCATAACCGGGTTGTTGAATGGCTTGCTTTACGTACACGTTGAATTGCTTGCTATACATTTGGGTTCCTGATTGAGCGGTGCTGGAGTACCCGAATTCTCTTTCAAAATAAAAGCTGTATCCATCAACAAAAGCATTTCTCTTGCTCCTTCGCACTGAAGGAAGGAAAACGAGAGAGAGGAAAGGCAGGGATGTTAACCAGTTTGGCATAGCCGGTATGCTACCTTGCACAGGGAGATGAGGTGAGGGAGATTCAAAGAAGAGTAAAGAAAGAGAGGGGGGAGCACACACGCGCACACATGACGTCACAGCGCAGAGCGGCAGTCTTGTGCGGTATACGGCATCATTAAGAGTCTACAGCCACTCGTGCAAGTCTGTTGTCCTTAGAAATTTGAACAACGCCTTGTTTGCTTGAATTCTCGATGACTTTTCTGGATGACATTGGAGAATAGTTTCTAGTGTCATCATTCTGTTACCAAGACGAGCGAGAGCGAATAAAAGGGATCGTCTCTGCACAGCGTACCGAGGACAGTCGCAGTGCGATGTTCTTCGCACTGAAGAACATCGTGTGGCTTACCACCTAACGTTACAACAGTTTCCGTTTCCGTTTGGATGCGCTAGAGTTACCGTGCTAGAGTTTTGGTAGTGAGGTAGCGTGTCTGTTTTCCAAACGTCGCTACAGCTACGCATTACGCAGAAGGTGATGCTCAGGCCAACTGTTGCCTTTAACAACGCAGCTGCGTAGGCCAACTGTATTGATACTACAGTCATCGCCACTCAAGTTCATCGCCGGTCAACGACACGCTAGACATGTCGCCTGCAAAAACGAAATGCAGCTTAATCGCATAGCTCTGTATGTTAGCCAGGCAAGATGACGGACCTATGTGCAGCGAAAGGTAGCATATACATTAACTCTAGCACCTACAGTTGAATACATAGCACGACGAGGAGCGTTATGCCAGAGGACCACTGAAATATTGCGTTTTGTAGAACTGCGCCGACAATTCAACTGCTTTGTTTGTTGACTGCGTCATTACTAAATAGTGACAGTCGCATTTGACGAAGATTATACGTGTCTCATTTCAGGGACCACTCGACACACGAAACGGATTAATGTTAACACCTCAGAAGAATCAGTCAGGTGTCGATCAGGTGTGTAGTACAACCACATACAGTCAGAATATCTCGGGACCACTTCGTAATATATGTGGGAATGCTCCGCACACACAGAAGATCGACTCTGCTGCCGTTAGTTACAGCTGTGGTCGGATGCCTTGCTAAATGTGCGCATTCAATGCGACATTTTGTAGTAAACAAGTGACTATTCATTGCGAAGCTCGAAATGGTGGATGATGGACGAGCGAACGTACGAAAAGAGGAGCCTTTGTTTTTAAAAGAGCTTTGTCATTTCGCTGTATATCACTAAAAAATATGCTTTCGCACTCTTAAAATGAATAAACTGTCGGCACGTTAAATAAAAAATAAAGCTGACACAAAGGGCTTTCTCCATTGTTGTTACATCTATAGCAAACTTATTGGCGGACCGAAAACCGTCACATATGCTGATATTTTCAAAGTGCGTCTGCTGAAACTTTGTACATTTCTCCTCTTACAATATGGCCCAAAAGAAGGTTCTGCTTCTTTTCTTTTGTGCTGTCTTAAAGGCAGCTATATGTACAGGCTTTTTTGCACCATTCGACTTCAATTTTTTGGACTTCAAGCGCGTAAGTGATATTCTAACCATGTATATTATTGACGCTCTTGAAAACACCTCACCACTAAAAATGTCACAGTTTCGCCCGCAAGGTAGAAGCGATAGCAACAAGTTGGAATGTCCTACGAAAGAAAAAAAAAGTCTAGCAGCTCACTTCTTTAGCAAACACAGTTGCTGCAGCAAGCGTGGCGACTTCGTGCGGTTTATGGCTTCAACGCCAACATTGCGATGAAAAAAGGTAAGCGTGCGAGCACAGGCCACCACACAATCCAGGGCAAAGTATACTTTGCCTGCCTTGCTGGGTGTGGTCGCATGTGCTCACGCACCTATCTGTTTCACTGAGATGTTTGCGTCGCAATGCTTCTGCTCCGGGCCAGCCCAGCTCCAGCGAAAGACGGGCGGGGCGTCGCCCTAAACGGGCCATTTGGCCCTTTGTGCCATATAAAAGGTGGTAGTGAACACGCTTCTTCCACGCTGAAGCACCTCAGAGATATCCGTGCCACCAGCGGTAAATGGTGTTCATAAATAACTCGCCGTTAGTATGCTATAGGATGAATGCGTTGTATTGATGTAGTAGACATTTGTGTTTCATTTTAAATCTGAAGCACTTCTTAGCGAACTTCGGCGAGTTTGAGCGTATCTATCTAGCTATCTATGTATCTGACTATCTATCTAGCCGCCTACGACTATGAGCGCTCCCGGCCGTATCGTTAATGGGATTTATACCAAAATTGGTATGGCGTAACATGACTGTATGACGAACATGAATGACTGGTCATATCATGAAAATCATGAATAACTAGTCATGAAAAGTATGATTTACACGCCATGGCCGTAGTGCTTCTAAGGCCGTTTTCTTAATTTGATAGGCCCAAAAATTGGTACTATAAGACATTTGCGCATGACCAACATATATAACAAGTGGTAATATGAAAATCATGACATGTGTGTCATGTACAACATCATTTACATACCACGCTCATGATCCGCTGACGGCCGTTTCGCTAGCTTGATATATACCAAATTTGGTATTGCGTGACGTGACTGCATGACGACCATAAATGACAAGTGGTAATATGGAAATCATGACATGTCATGTGCAACATGACTTGCATGCTACGCTCATGACAAGCTCGCGGCCGTTTCGCTAGCTCAATATACAACAAATATGGTATTGCGTGAAGTGACTGTATGACGAACATAAATGCCTAGTGGTAATATGGAAATCATGACATGCCATGTGCAACATGACTTGCATGCTACGCTCATAACACGCTCGCGGCCGTTTCGCTAGCTTGATATACACCAAATTTATTATTGCGTGACGCGACTGTATGACGAACATAAATCGCAAGTGGTAATGTGGAAATCATGATATGTCATGTGCAACATGACTTGCATGCCACGCTCATGAGACTCTGGCGGCCGTTTCGCTAGCTTGATATACACCAAATTTGGTATTGCGTGACGTGACTGTACAGCGAACCTAAATGACAAGTGGTAATATGGAAATCATGATATGTCGTGTGCAACATGACTTGCATGTCACGCTCATGGCAGGCTGACAGCCGTTTCGCCAGCTTGAGGTACACCAAATTTGGTATGGCGAGACATGACTATATGACGAACATAAATGTGAAGGGGTCATACGTAAATCATGACATGTCATGTGCAACATGACTTGCATGACACGCTCATGACACGCTCGCGGCCGTTTCGCTAGCGTGATATACACCAAATTTTGTATTGCGTGACGTAACTGTATAATGAGCATAAATGACAAGTGGTAATATGGAAATCATGACATGTCATGCGCAACATGACTTGCATGCCACGCTCATGGCGCACTCGCGGCCGTTTTGCTAGCTTGATATACACCAAAATTGCTTTTGCGGGACGTTACTGTATAGCGAACATAAGTGGCAGATGATAACATGAAAATCTTGGCATGCATGTCATCTACAATTCTCTTTACAGGCCACGCTCATGGTGCGCTTGCGTCCAGTTCGCTAGCTTGATATGCACCAAAATTGCTATAGCGCTACGTGACTGTATGACGAACATAAATGAGAGGTCCTAGCATGTAAATCATGGCATGCATATTATGTCCAGCACGATTTGCCCTTTGCTGGTTGCTTCGCATTACAACGATTGCCACAGTGCGTGGGATCTGCCGGCTTTTTTTTTGTTTTGTGGAGACTTTCAATAATTCGGAATTGGGTTGATTTTTTCAGCTATATATATATATATATATATATATATATATATATATATATATATATATATATATATATATATATATATATATATATATATATACTGTGGGGTCTCGAAATGAGAGCGCTGCTCTCAGAGCACACGGAGACAGTAGACATGGTCGAACCAAACCAACATCGTGTACATTTATTTAACTACTTTTACACGAACGAGCTCGCTAGCCGAATCAAGTAATTACTCGTGATCAAACACGCTAAAACAACCTGAAACAATATCCCAATACACTCAATCAACACAACAACAAAACAAGGTAACGCGAAGGCGGCGTCACCGACGGTCTACTCACCACGAGGGGTCCACGGGAAGCGACCCGCGGCTGCCGCATCCCGCGCACCCCTTGCAGGAGACGTCCATCCCAATCGCCGCCCCAACGCCAAAGAGACTCTCGAACTTTTTCCGTGCGCCCTCCGTAGCTTCGCCGCCGAGCGGCGCCGCTGGCGCTACCGCGCTAACCTTAACCGGAATGATGATAACTCGCGCGAGCACAACGCCACCTCCCGCTCGGCGGCCGTCAACCTGAGCTGCGGCTTATCCGCGAGACGCGCGCGCCATGAGGCGTAAACGACATTACAGGGGGTGATAGCATCCCCACAATATATCATCATCATCATCATCAGCCTGTCTACGCCCATTGCAGGGCAAAGACCTCTCCCATGTTTCGCCAATCAACCCGGTCCTGTGCTTTCTGCTGCCACGTTATACCTGCAAACTTCTTAATCCCATCTACCCACCTAATTTTCTGTCTCCCCCCTCACGCGTTTGCCATCTCTTGGAATCCACAATATTGTCACGTGGTCGTGACGTCGACGAAGGCAACAGTCGGCGAGGTAAAGAAGAAACTCTTTATTTTGGCCGAACTTGTGGCCGGGAAAATGAAGGTCAGACTACAGCAATACACGCTGGCACTGAGAGCGGCGAACAGAGCGTCGGCCGTCGATAATCTGATCATCGTTGGAGCGCGCCGGCTTTTATACATCACGCGTCGAACATTCTCGCCTTATCACTGGTCGTCGCGCAAGCTCTGGAATAAGCTAGAGTGTTCGCGTCTTGCGCGCAATCTTAACACAACGATCTACAATAATCGTGAAGCTTCTAGAACAATCAGCCGCGGTTTGCGCTGAGCATGCGGACAGTCTTTGTGGGCGAAAACCGAGTACAAGAAGAATGAAAATAAGAAACGCGCGTGACAATGCCCCCCTCTGAAAAAGCATCGTCCCGATGCTTAAAAAAGAACACGGGGGGAAAAATACATGCAACAAGAAATCACAAGAATAAAGAAAGAAATTACAATAATAAAGCAATAAGTTCAGTCGTCAGGTTCGCTAACGCGCGTAATACGGTTTGAGGCGCACGACATGGACGACTTCAGGTCGCGCACGGCGCCGTTGAGAGTTCGTAATGCCGTCCGGGACGACCTCGTAGTCCAGAGTACCGAGACGTCGAAGCACCTTGTATGGCCCGAAGTAACGCCGAAGAAGTTTTTCACTGAGTCCACGTCGGCGTATCGGCGTCCACACCCAGACGCGGTCGCCGGGCTGGTATTCCACGAAGCGTCGTCGAAGATTGTAGCGGCGGCTGTCAGTCGTCTGCTGATTCTTGATGCGCAGCCGGGCGAGCTGTCGGGCTTCTTCAGCGCGCTGAAGGTAGCCGGTGACGTCGAGGTTTTCTTCGTCAGCGACGTTGGGCAGCATGGCGTCGAGCGTCGTTGCCGGGTTCCTTCCGTAGACCAACTTGTACGGCGTCATCTGTGTCGTCTCCTGCACGGCCGTGTTGTAGGCGAAGGTCACGTACGGGAGGATTGCATCCCACGTCCTGTGCTCGACGTCGACGTACATGGCCAGCATGTCCGCGATGGTCTTGTTTAGACGCTCGGTGAGACCATTGGTCTGTGGGTGGTAGGCGGTGGTCCGGCGGTGGCTTGTGTGGCTGTACCTGAAGATCGCCTGAGTTAACTCCGCTGTAAATGCCGTGCCTCTGTCGGTAATGAGGACCTCCGGGGCGCCATGACGCAGGACAATGTTCTCGACGAAGAACTTTGCTACCTCGGCGGCGCTGCCTTTGGGCAGGGCCCTTGTTTCGGCGTAGCGGGTGAGGTAGTCGGTAGCCACGACGATCCACTTGTTTCCGTCAGCCGACGTCGGGAACGGCCCGAGTAAATCCATGCCGATTTGCTGGAACGGCCGGCGAGGTGGCTCGATGGGCTGCAGAAGTCCCGCTGGTCTTGTCGGCGGTGTCTTACGTCGCTGGCAGTCCCGGCATGTCCTCACGTAACGAGCGACGTCGGCGGTAAGGCGCGGCCAGTAGTACTTTTCTTGTGTTCTTGCAAGCGTGCGCGAAAAGCCGAGGTGGCCAGCCGTTGGGTCGTCGTGCAGGGCCTGCAGAATTTCTGGTCGCAGATCCGAAGGTACAACGATGAGGTAGCTGGCTTGGGCTGGGGAGAAGTTTTTCTTAACGAGGACGTTGTTTTTCAAAGAAAATGACGTCAATCCTCGCCTGAATACTTTTGGGACGACGGTGGTCCTGCCCTCAAGGTATTCCATTAGGCCCCTCAGTTCCGGGTCTTCTCGCTGTCGATCGGCGAAGTCGTCGGCACTTATGGTTCCCAAAAAGTACTCATCATCCTGGTCGTCCTGCGGCGGTGGGTCGACGGGGGCACGAGACAGGCAGTCGGCGTCGGAGTGTTTCCTTCCGGACTTATACACGACGGTAATGTCGAATTCTTGAAGCCTTAGGCTCCACCGTGCGAGACGACCTGAAGGATCCTTCAAGTTAGCTAGCCAACACAGGGCGTGGTGGTCACTCACAACTTTGAAAGGTCTGCCGTAGAGGTAGGGGCGAAATTTTGACGCAGCCCAGATGATGGCAAGACACTCCTTTTCTGTTGTGGAATAGTTGGCTTCTGCCTTCGATAGAGACCGGCTAGCATAGCTGATAACCCTTTCAAGTCCGTCAGTCCTCTGCACTAGGACGGCTCCGAGCCCCACACTGCTGGCGTCGGTGTGGATTTCCGTGTCGGCGTATTCGTCGAAGTGCGCAAGTATCGGCGGTGTCTGCAAGCGTCGTTTGAGTTCTTGAAATGCTTCTACTTGTGCCGTTTCCCACTTAAAGTCCACGTCGGTTTTAGTGAGATGGGTTAGCGGCTCGGCGATACGTGAAAAAGTCCTTGACGAAGCGTCTGTAGTAGGCGCACAAGCCGAGAAATCGGCGCACGCCTTTCTTGTCGGTGGGTGGTGGGAAAGTGGCGATGGCAGCTGTTTTCTGCGGGTCTGGGCGCACTCCAGTCTTGCTGATCACGTGACCCAAAAACAGAAGCTCCCTCGTACGCGAAGCGGCATTTTTCTGGCTTCAGGGTGAGCCCGGAGTTCTTGATTGCTTGAAGTACGGATTGGAGGCGCTGGAGGTGTTCGTCGAAGTTCGAGGAAAAGACAACGACGTCGTCCAAGTAAACAAGGCAAGTTTGCCACTTCAAGCCCGCCAGTACTGTATCCATGACACGTTGGAAAGTTGCAGGTGCCGAGCATAGGCCAAAGGGCATGACCTTGAACTCGAAGAGGCCGTCTGGTGTTATAAAAGCAGTTTTCTCTCGGTCTCTCTCGTCGACTTCGATTTGCCAATAGCCGGTTTTGAGGTCCATCGACGAAAAATACTTCGCGTTGTGGAGTCGGTCCAGGGCGTCGTCTATCCGTGGGAGAGGATACACGTCCTTCTTCGTGATTTTGTTCAGGCGGCGATAGTCGACGCAGAAGCGTAGGGTTCCGTCCTTCTTCCTCACTAACACCACGGGTGACGCCCACGGACTCTTGGACGGCTGAATGATGTCGTCGCGTAGCATTTCGTCGACTTGTTTTTTCACGGCCTCACGTTCGCGCGTAGAAACTCGGTACGGGCTCTGTCGAACTGGTCGGGCACTTTCCTCTGTTATGATGCGATGTTTCGCAATTGGGGTCTGTCGAATTCTTGACGACGCCGAGAAGCAGTCCTTGAATTGCATGAGTAGGGGCTTTGAGCTGATCTTGCTTGGCCTTCGTAAGGCTCGGGTTGATGTCGAAATCGGGTTGGGGACCTCGATTCGTCGAAGCAGGTTCGGCAGCATCGAAGAGGGCGAAAGCATTGCTGACGGCCACGCATTCGTCGATGTAGGCGACCGTCGTACCAATGTTGAGGTGCCTGTATTCGTGGCTGAAGTTTGTCAGCACTACCTTTGCTTTACCGTCACGCAGCTCAGCTATACCTCTTGCGACGCAAATTTGACGGTTCAGGAGTAGGTGCTGATCGCCCTCGATGACGCCTTCAACGTTCGCGGGTTTTTCGGTGCCGACGGAAATAATGACGCTGGAGAGCGGCGGTACGGTCACTTGCTCTTCTATCACATTCAATGCGCGGTTCCCCGGCGCCGCGTGGGGCAGGATCTCTTTTTCTGAGGTTAGTGTTATCGACTCAGACCTCAGGTCGATGACGGCGCCGTGGTCACTCAGGAAGTCCATTCCAAGTATCACATCCCTGGAGCAGTGTTGTAGGATTACAAAGCTCGCTGGATAAGTCCGGTCATTGATGGTGACTCTCGCCGTGCAGACTCCAATCGGAGTTATCAAGTGGCCTCCAGCTGTCCGGATTTCAGGTCCATTCCCAAGCGGTCTTTACTTTCTTCAGCTTGGCGGCGAATGGCCCACTGACGACGGAATAGTCGGCCCCAGTGTCGACGAGAGCGGTGACGCTGTGGCCGTCGATGAGAACGTCGAGGTCGCTAGTCCGTCGCCTTGCGTTGCGGTTAGGTCGCGGCGTCGGATCACGGCTACGTCGAATTGTTGCGCTGCTTGCATGCTGCGTCGTCAGGTTTTCCTCGCTCCACGAGGTTTCCTCGGCAGGGCTTCGTCTGCTTCGCGTCGTCGTCGGCGGCCGCGGAGGATCTTCGGCATTTCGTCGAACAGCAACCGCACCTCCATCGGTTGCTGCCCTTAGTTTCCCGGGTACGGGCTAGGTGACCGGCCCCGGTTTGGGCCAGTGTACTGCCGGCGGTGCGGTGACATGTAGCGGCCGGGTGACGGTGAGCGGGAAGGTTGTCGGGGCGTCCACTGAGGTCCTGCGAGGTAGTCGGCGATGTCTTGCGGTCGTTCACCCCGCTGTGGACGAGGCGCGTTGACGGCGAAACCGCGTAGGCCCATCTGTCGGTACTGGCAATGGCGGTAAGTGTGGCCGGCTTCCCCGCAGTGGTAGCAGAGCGGGCGGTTGTCAGGGGCCCGCCAAATGTCGGTCTTTCTTCGGGCGTAGCGCTGGCCGGCAGGTGGACGGTATGGCGTCGACGGCGGTGGCGGTGGTGTCTGGGAGTTGAAATGCGGCCTTGCGGCCTCTTGACGTGGGCGTGGAGAGGGGGGCGTCGCGTCGGGCTACAGCAGCGTAGCTCATGGCTTGCGGCTGAGGATGTGGTGGTTCAATGGTTCCCAGCGAGTGCTGGATTTCATCTCGAACAATGTCGGCGATCGATGCAACTTGGGGCTGCGAGGACGGCAACAATTTCTGCAGCTCCTCCCGCACGATCGCTCGGATCGTTTCGCGTAGGTCGTCGGATCCGAGGGCGTGGACAGCTGCGCTTTCTTCCATCGATCGGCGATTGTACTGGCGGGTGCGCATTTCCAACGTCTTCTCGATCATCGTAGCCTCCGAGACAAATTCTTCGACTGTTTTGGGTGGGTTCCGTACTAGCCCAGCGAAGAGCTCTTGCTTTACCCCTCGCATGAGCAAACGGACCTTCTTCTCCTCGGTCATGTCAGGGTCGGTATGGCGGAAGAGACGGATCATCTCTTCCGCAAAGATTGTGACGTTTTCATTCGGGAGCTGCGCCCGTGTTTCCAGCAAAGCGGCGGCTTTTTCCTTTCGCACGACGCTTGCGAACGCGGTGAGAAAGCTGGTCCGGAAGATGTCCCAAGTTGTAATGGTGGGCTCCCTGTTCTCGAACCAGGTCCTTGCTGCGTCCTCCAGGTAGAAGTACACATGACGCAGCTTGTCCTCGGAGCTCCAGTTGTTAAATACCGAGACCCTTTCGAACGTCTCGAGCCAGGTTTCGGGATCTTGACTTGGCGATCCATAGAAGGTCGGCGGCTCCTTCAGTTGCCGGAGCAGGATGGGTGCAGACGGCACAGGGGCTGTCATCGTCGCTGCGGCCGAGGTCAGGGTCTTGGTCTTCCGGGTCTTTTCAGGGAGAGGCCCGTAATCTGGCGGTAGACCTTGCTGCCTGCGGCTGGCTCGCTGCTCAGCGTTGGCGTCGATGTCCTTTTCACGGTGTGGGCTTGGCTCACGGCTGGAGGGGGCGTTCGGTACATGGACCGGGAAGCACCTCCACCAGATGTCACGTGGTCGTGACGTCGACGAAGGCAACAGTCGGCGAGGTAAAGAAGAAACTCTTTATTTTGGCCGAACTTGTGGCCGGGAAAATGAAGGTCAGACTACAGCAATACACGCTGGCACTGAGAGCGGCGAACAGAGCGTCGGCCGTCGATAATCTGATCATCGTTGGAGCGCGCCGGCTTTTATACATCACGCGTCGAACATTCTCGCCTTATCACTGGTCGTCGCGCAAGCTCTGGAATAAGCTAGAGTGTTCGCGTCTTGCGCGCAATCTTAACACAACGATCTACAATAATCGTGAAGCTTCTAGAACAATCAGCCGCGGTTTGCGCTGAGCATGCGGACAGTCTTTGTGGGCGAAAACCGAGTACAAGAAGAATGAAAATAAGAAACGCGCGTGGCAATATATATATCCACCTCCCCCACAATATATATATATATATATATATATATATATATATATATATATATATATATATATCTTGTGAGAGTGTGTGTACAGTACAAACTCGGTAATTGAAACTCGAAGGGGACCATAAAATCATCCGACTTAAGCGGAGTTCGAATGAGTGGGCAGGCACTAGAATGTTCGGACATCGCGCCCCACTGCACGGGCAGAACCCAAAGACGCCACCTCTGGACTCGCTATCGCGAGTTAGGCGATGCGTCTACTTAGCTGCACCGTAATTTCGCAGTCGATTTGAACTAGTTTTGACAAGACGCACTTATAAAAAACATGGTTGATCCCTCCGTCATAGGAATCGGTATAGTACGAAAGTGAAACGTGTCCTTACAAAAGTAGTCGAATGTGTACTGTACATTTATATAAGAGAGCTTGCACAATGTGTATTGGTGTTTTGACAGTTATAGCACCATTTAACGTGGATGCATCCACGTTGACGCTTGATAGTACATCTGTATCCCGACGACTAACCTCCATGATTAATGATTAACCAAACCGTTGTGGTCATAGATGCTTGTGGTAGCTGTACGGTGAGAGCGGAGTCATTGAAAGCGATGTGACAGCCAGAAGAGCATCACTGATTGTGCGCCGAACTTGGGCAAAGGTCGCCTACTCGTGGCATGTTAGAGTTGCTGAACAACGCTGCCCGACTAGAGGGAAACGCAACGTGCGTCGTGTCTTCCCCGTTGGCCGGCTGCGTTGGCCGGCCACGCGACGCACTCACGCGTCGCACAGCTATTTTTCATATGGATGGATGCTACGAGTGTGGACGCTAGCTGTAAGGTCGCCACCTGGCAGTGTGTTAATGCGTCCGCAAAATTGCACGTTTCCTATTCGAAACACGCCGAATGGGACGGACGCGTAGAAACAGCGCTTTGAAGGAACTAATCGTGCATTTCACGGTCATAATGTATTACTTCTCTTTAGCAAAAACACTGTTAGATGGTAGATATAAAAGGCTTGTTTTTAAAGCCTACAAAATATGTGACCGTGGCGCAGTGGATAGCGTGCCCGGCATCTTTTGTCGCGGACCTAGAGGTCGTAGGTTCGACTCCCGGTGACGGAAATTTTTTTCTTTGTCTTCTGATCATGTGTATTTTTTCGATGCCATTTCCGTGACGGAAATACGTCACCTCAAATCTTGGTGGACCCAGACATAAAACACTTTCGTGTTAAAAAAACGTGAACTCCATGCAATATCGCGCACTGGCATGGGACGCTACATCTATGCGAAGCGGTGAGTGCGCGACGCTTCGCTAAACCTGTCAAATACAACCTGTAAAGCTGCAACGTCGAAGCAAACCAAGAGACCTAGCGGTCTTCAGCCTCTTTGAACAACAAAGGCACTCCTTTGAGTGCTTTGCAGCGCACCCCACTACCCAAGGTGCTCGAAGAACTTAACTGAAACTGTAGAAAAAGATCTGTAGATAGCTCGCTAGCTAACACTATCCAATGCGAAGCCTGTGCTTCCCATCGCTCCCATGGTGGTACAACGATCGCAGCGCCAGTTTCTTCTCTAGGTTATTGTATGAAACTATATGTTACAGAATGTCTGTCGGCATGACGTCACTTACGTGGGTGTCCCCACTTCAAATGTCATGTGCCGACGTAGTTTCCAACAGAAGCGTTAGCAACGAACTGTTCTCAGCGAAAGAAAAATGAGTTGTTGCTATCATCATCATCCAAACGAATGTAAACATGAATTTTTGCATCCGATGCATGTTGGCGGACACGTATGTGCCCGCCTTGTCGAATGAGCAGTGCTGCAATTTTTGAACTTCTGGGTTCCCAGCTAGCTCATGGTTGGATAAAAATGTTGCGAATGGCTACCTGAAACTTTTGTTATTGCGGAAGTGCTTTGTGACAGCTCTTCGCTGTCGAGAGGTGGCAAATGCATTTATTTCTATGGACGTTTGCCATGGGCGCCAGATTTCTTCGTTGTCGCGAGAGTTTCGTTTTTGAGGGCTGTCGTTATTGAGGGTTTCAACTTCACCTGAGATTATTACGCTAATAATAATAATAATAATAATAATAATAATAATAATAATAATACTTTATTAACAGTTTGACACAGCAACAATGTAAACAAAATTGGGCTTTGGCAGGCCTCATTGTCTTCAGAATAAATTCTGAGTCTTTAGAATAAATTCACATAGTAATATAAGTGCACGCATGGGAGCATATCTTGCCAATCGCTGTTTTGACTCTTCAATATGAACCACCTGCAATAACGCCTGTTCTTTGAAAGGAGTCATGTGTCGAGGAAAAATAATCTAATGATTTATTAACAGTGCGTATGATACTTATTTCAGAGTGCTAAAGAACACTAGCGCTTCTACATTGTACCCAATGTTACTCACTTTTCAGTTTGTGGACACTGCACAGCCTATATGGACGTGTACAGCCTAAATGGACGTATAACACTACTGAACGCACAGACATAGTGTGCAAGGTGGACCGCTTCTTTAGTGTGACCAAAGCACAAGTCCTCTTTCATAGGTCCTATATATACGGTGGGAACTGGTAAGACTTATAAGTTAAAACACTAATTGATAGTGCTAACAGCATTATTTATAGGACCACTAACGAGCTGAAAGGACAATTCGATAAAGGACAGACGAACAAGATGGCCATTGGCCCGAAAGGTATCGAAAACTTGCTATATAACACCTTTGCTACCTAACAAAGATGTAATATCTTCTGTCAGCCCTCCGTTCTTACGAATATGCAGAGCCAATTTCTCTCTTTCGTTTTTTTGCTAACCGCCGCTTAAACCCCGAAGTGTGTCTTGCACTATAAGTAATTACACACAGCAGCAAAGATCACGTAAACCTATTCCTATTGACTGACTGTGAATGATTGGTGGCACGTGCCCCGCCACTGACACTTGTCATCGGCACTTTACTCGTATAGCTGCACGTCTTACGTAGGTTTTTTTGCTTAGACAATAAGACTATGAACTACCTCGCCTGTTTCGTTTTACGGCGAAAGCTGTTATCAGATCCACAACGCCAGTGGCAGTGGGGTAGTTGTCCGCCACCGGGCCGCCGGTGTCCGTAACCGCTATCACACGAAATAAGAAAAAATGAAATGAGCAAAAAATATTGAATCAGTCTCGCTGGCCCAGGGCGGTCCTGAGACAAGCAACACCTGCTACGTGCTTTGCGCCGAGCAGTAGCCCCCGTGTCCGGGTAGGACTCCGCTGGCTTTCAGTCACGCGGTACTTTCAGGGTACGTCTGCTTTGTGTGCGGCGACTCAAGTTGCTGCACCAAACGGCAGTCCCTCTGTCCGAAGAGGACAGCTTGAGTCTCGCCGGCTTGTAGCCGTGAGGCAGGCTATATCTGTTTGGCGCCTTGCAACGAGCGGTAGCCCCCCTTGTCCGGGTAAGGACCGTCTGCCCGAAACAAATCTTTCCTCTCGACAACCCCATGAGGGAGGTGGTGCCGGCACAGACGTATGAATGATGATGGGTCGATGAGCCTTTTAGATGCGAAGCAGCTTATGGCGAAGTTCAATCCGGAGGTGGTGGTGGTGGTGTGCTTCCTGACCACCCTAACTGCGCATGCGCGAAAACTCTCCACACACCTCCTCTCCTACGCTCCCCCCTCTCTCTCCTCTAGGCATCCCTCCCGCGGCGTTTACACCCCCCATTGCGCATGCACCTCCCCTGTCCCCTGTATCCTCTCCTACGCTCCCTCCCTCTCTCGCCTCGCAACGCCGACGCAGGCAGCGTCTGCTAGCGAGTTTCTTGATTGAAAAAACCGGCTGCTCGCGCTGCAGAACCGTTCACTGGCCGCCCCGTATATATAGGCACTCGATCTTGACATGCAAGGTAGTGCCGGTGGGAGATTTCTCCTGTGCGGTGTCCAACAACAAAAATTCGCAGCGTGCGCGTTAACTACAAGCGGACTGCGGGTCTTTGTGTCCAATCGGAGTCTTCTGTCTCTCATTGCCCATTAGCAGCGATTGGCATGTTCCAGCAGGAAACACCGGTCCATCACTGCGTGATTGCGCCTCCCCAGGTTTCTCTCCTGCGCAACGCCGCGATGAGCGCCAGCGTCAAAGCCGCCGCCAGTGTAAGCGTTAGCGCCCGCTGCTTCGCATCTACACATGGTTCCCTTTTAGATGCGAAGCATCTTATGCTCGGGGCTCCCGTGTCCCGCGTCCCGCGTCCCCCGTCACGCGTCCGGCCACTTTCATGAAGTAGGGAAGCACCCATTATGCGAACCAGAACACTGTAGGAATATGAAGGCCGTCAACCCTAACACAGTCATCAGAGTCATGGCCGAGAGCACAGAGAGGCTGCTTAGCAATGGCTACGCAGGAGGTGTCTGTCGCCCAGGTTGACCCCATTCCTTGAGTCATGGCCGAGAGCACAGAGAGGCTGCTTAGCAATGGCTAGGCAGGTGGTGTCTGTCGCCCAGGTTGACCCCATTCCTTAATCTTGCTTGCATGTGTTTGGAGGGGGCTTAGTCCGTCCCGCCTTCCCGCGTCCCACACCACCACAGCGCATGCGCGTCCCCTCCCCCCTCTCTCTCCTACGCTCACCCCCCTTTCTCTCCTCTAGGAATCCTCTACTCTACGGAGCGTCCCACACCGCCCACAGCGCATTTGCGTCCCCTCCCCTATGCTCTGGTACGCTCACCCCCCTTCCTCTACTCTAGGAATCATCTACTCTACGGAGCGGCGCCCACATCCCCACAACGCATGCGCGTCCTCTCTCCTCTAAGAATCCTCTACTCCACGGAGCGGCTCCCGCGTCCCACACCCCCCACAGCGCATGCACATCCCCTTTCTCTCCTCTCCTACGGTGCCCCCCCGTCCTTTCCTCTAGGAATCCTCTACGGAGCGGCGCGCACGACAGGTGGTGTGACAGCTGCATACTCCGCTGGGGGGCGCCACGGTAGTTCCGCGGTATGAAAATGACGGAGCGAGCGCGCCTCATTCTCTCTCCTGCGCAGCGCCGCGATGAGCGCCCGGACCACTGCCGTGAAATGAGAGCGGCGACGTTCCTCCCGCTCAAGCTAATTATCTCCCCGCTGCTTCGCATCCACACATAGTTCCCTTTAGCGGGAGATGGGGAATTTTTTTAGAACACTGGGACAAAATGCCTCCGCGCGCCGCGTCTCCTGCCATCTGTAAACGGCACCGACGCTGAGAAGGAATAGTTCCCTGCAAGATTACTTGGCGCGGACGACATGGGTGCTTCGGCACCCGTAGTATTACAATTGCTTTGATCCGTTCAAAGACACCACCATGAAAGCCGACTCGCGAATGCGAGACGGATGCGGATTCTACTCTTTTACCTACGTGCAGTGGAGCCCAGTATGTCAAAACTACACTATTCAAACATTGGTGTTTCGTTTTAGATGCGAAGCATCTTATGCTCGGGGCTATGTCCGTCCCTCCCGCGTTCCCCGTCCCGCGTCCCGCGTTTCCCCGTCCCGCGTCCCCTGTCCGGCCACATTCATGAAGTAGGGAAGCACCCATTATGCGAACCAGAACACTGTAGTAATATGAAGGCCGTCAACCACCACCACAGTCACCAGAGTCATGGCCGAGAGCACAGAGAGGCTGCTTAGCATTGGCTAGGCAGGTGGAGTCTGTCGCCCAGGTTGACCCCATTCCTTGATCTTGCTGGCATGTGTTTGCAGGGGGGCTCAGTCCGTCCCTCCTTCCCGCGTCCCACATCACCACAGCGTATGCGCATCCCCTCCTCCTCTCTCTCCTAACGCTCACCCATTTTCTCTCCTCTAGGAAACCTCTACTCTACGGAGCGGCCCCCCGCGTCCCACAGCCGCCACAGCGCATGCGCGTCCCCTCCCCCTATCCTCTCCTACGCTCACCCCCCTTTCTCTACTCTAGGAATCATCTACTCTACGGAGTGGCACCCGTATTCCACAGCGCATGCGCGTCCTCTCCCCCCTCTCTACTCTAGGAATCATCTACTCTACGGAGCGGCGCCGTGCCCCACAGCGCATGCGCGTCCTCTCCCCCCTCTCTTCTCTAGGGATCCTCTACTCTATGGAGCGGCTCCCGCGTCCCACACCCCCCACAGCGCATGAACGTCCCCTCCCCCTCTCTCTCCTCTCCTACGGTCCCCCCCCCCGTCCTCTCCTCTAGGAATCCTCTACGGAGCGGCGCGCACGACAGGTGGTGTGACAGCTGCATACTCCGCTGGGGGGCGCCACGGTAGTTCCGTGGTATGAAAATGATTGGAGCGCGCGCGCCTCATTCTCTCTTCTGTGCAGCACCGTGATGAGCGCCCGGACCGCTGCCGTGAAATGAGAGCGGCGACGTTCCTCCCGCTCAAGCTAATTATCTCCCCCGCTGCTTCGCATCCACACATGGTTCCCTTTAGCGGGAGATGGGGAATTTTAGATGCGAAGCATTTTATGCTCGGGGCTGTGTCCGTCCCGCGTGCCGCGTCCGGTGTGCCGCGTCCCGCGTCCGGCCACTTTCATGAAGTAGGGAAGCACCCACTATGCGAACCAGAACACTGTGGTACAATAAGGCCGTCAACCACCACTACAGTCACCAGACTCATGGCCGAGAGCAGAGAGGAGCTGCTCAGCAAAGGCTAGGCAGGTGGTGTCGGTCGCCCAGGTTGACTCCATTCCTTGATCTTGCTTGCATGTGCTTGCGGGGGCTTTGTCCGTCCCTCCTTCCCGCGTCCCGCGTCCCACACCCCCCACAGCGCATGCGCGTCTCCTTCCCCCCCTCTGTCCTTTAGGAATTCTCTACTCTACGGAGCGACCCCCAAAACGGAGTTCATTATAGCACTGCTGAACAGTCAGTCCCTCAACGCACAAGCCAAAGACATCGAACGTAATCACGTCCTAACCAAAGCAGACGTGCTCTGTCTCGCAGAAACGTGGAACGCCGCAATACCGGCGATCAACGGCTACGAAGCCGATTGTGTGTACTGAGGAGGCAGAACGTCCTGCCGGTGGTGTCGCCATATACGGTCAAACGCCACCTCCACGCAAAAGCCTTAGATCTACAATCTACCGGCCAAGGACACAACCGAGAGCACTCGGCCGTTAGACTCTACTTTGACAACAACATCGTCATCATGACAATGTGTGTCGCACGCAACATCTGCAGAGGCACCGTCGAACATTACCTAGAAAAGGCGATTGCACAACACACGAAGACATACAGACACGCTCCCATCGTACTTGCGACTGATTTCAACGTGGATATAACTACCAACGATTGGCTGGTCCACCACGTGCTAGTGTACTCGTTGGGATGCATTTCCTACGACCACAAACGACAGACCACGATTAGGGCAACGTGCATAGACCTGATCTTTGCAAACTTCAGAATGAAAACTCTGGAAAAGCAAATAAACACGCAACCACCACATTCTCTCCCTTCTCTTATACATTCTCATTCGTCGTCTCAATAAAATTACACAACCTCCTGCTCAAGCTAACCATCTCTCCGCTGCTTCGCATCCACACATGGTTCCCTTTAGCGGGAGATGACGCAATTTTTTTTAGATGCGAAGCATCTTATGCTCGGGGCTATGTCCGTCCCTCCCGCGTCCCGCGTCCGGCCCCTTTCATGAAGTAGGGAAGCACCCGCTATGCGAACCAGAACACGGTAGTACAATATAAGGCCGTCAACCACCACTACAGTCACCAGAGTCATGGCCGAGAGCACAGATAGGCTGCTTAGCAATGGCTAGGCAGGTGGTGTGCGTCGCCCCGGTTGACTCCATTCCTTGATCTTGCTTGTGTGTGTTTGGAGGGGGGGGGTGCGTCCCGCACCACCACAGCGCGTCTCCTCCCCCCCTTTCCCTCCCCCTCCTACCCTACGGAGCGGCGCCCGCGTCCTGCACCCCCCCAGCGCATGCGCGTCCCCTCCCATTCTCTCTCTCCTCTCCTAAGCTCATCCCCTTCCTCTCCTCTAGGAATCCTCTACTCTACAGGGGCGGCCCCCGCGTCCTGCACCCCCACAGCGCATGCGTGTCCCTCCCCATTCTCTCTCCTCTCCTAAGCTCATCCCCTTCCTCTCCTCTTGGAATCCTCTACTCTACGGAGCGGCGCCCGCGTCCTGCACCCCCCCACAGCGCATGCGCGTCCTCTCCCCCCTCTCTCCTACGCTCACCCGCTTTCTCTACTTTAGGAATACTCTACGGAGTGGCTCCCGCGTCTCACACCCCCACAGCGCATGCGCGTCCCCTCTCTCCTCTCCTACCGTTCCGCCCGTTCCCTCCTCTAGGAATCCTCTACGGAGCAGGGCGCCACAGGTGGTGCGACAGCTGCATACTCCGCTGGGGGGCGCCCTGGTAGCTTCCGCGGTATGAAAACGACGGAGCGCGCGCCTTATTCTCTCTCCTGTGCAGCGCCGCGATGAGCGCCCGGGACGCTGCCGGGAAACGAAAGCGGCGACGTTTCTCCCGCTCAAGCTAACCATCTCCCCGCTGCTTCGCATCCACACATGGTTCTCTTTAGCGGGAGATGGGGAAGTTTTTTTAGATGTGAAGCATCTTATGCTCGGGGAGGCTCTGTCCGTCCCGCGTCCGCCGTCCCGCGTCCGGCCACTTTCATGAAGTAGGGAAGCACCCATTATGCGAACCAGAACACTGTAGTAATATGAAGGCCGTCAACCACTACTACAGTCACCAGAGTCATGGCTGAGAGCACAGAGAGGCTGCTTAGCAATGGCTAGGTCAAGTGGTGTCTGTCGCCCAGGTTGACCCCATTCCTTGAGTCATGGCCGAGAGCACAGAGAGGCTGCCTAGCAATGGCTAGGCAGGTGGTATTTGTCGCCCAGGTTGACCCCATTCCTTAAGCTCGCTTGCATGTGTTTGGAGGGGGGCTTAGTCCGTCCGTCCTTCCCGCGTTCCACACCACCACAGCGCATGTGCGTTCCCTTCCCCCCTCTTTCTCTCCTACGCTCACCCCCTTTCTCTCCTCTAGGAATCTTCTACTCTACGGAGCGGCCCCCGCGTCCCACAGCACGTCCCTTCCCCTTATGCTCTCCTACGCTCATCGCCTTCCTCTACTCTAGGAATCATCTACTCTACGGAGCGGCGCCCGCGTCCCACATCCCCCACAGTGCATCCGCGTCCTCTCCCCCTCTCTCTCCTCTATGGAATCCTCTGCTCTACGGAGCGGCTCCCGGCGTCCCACACCCCCATAGCGCATGCACGTCCCTTCCCCCCTCTCCTATGATCCTCCCGTCCTTTCCTCTAGGAATCCTCTACGCAGCGGCGGGCACGACAGGTGGTGTGACAGCTGCATACTCCGCTGGGGGCGCCACCGTAGTTCCGCGGTATGAAAATGAGGGAGCGCACGCGCCTCATTCTCTCTCCTGCGCAGCGCCGCGATGAGCGCCCGGACCGCTGCCGTGAAATGAGAGTGGCGACGTTCCTCCCGCTCAAGCTAATTATCTCCCCGCTGCTTCGCATCCACACATGGTTCCCTTCAGCGGGAGATGGGGAATTTTAGATGCGAAGCATCTTATGCTCGGGGCTCTGTCCGTTCCCTCCCGCGTCCCGCGTCCGGCCACTTTCATGAAGTAGGGAAGCACCCATTATGTGAACCAGAACACTGTAGTAATATGAAGGCCGTCAACCCTACTACAGTCATCAGAGTCAGGGCCGAGAGCATAGAGAGGCTGCTTAGCAATGGCTCGGCAGGTGGTGTCTGTCGCCCAGGTTGACCCCATTCCTTAATCTAGCTTGTATGTGTTTGGAGGGGGGCTTAGTACGTCCCTCCTTCCCGCGTCCCATACCACCACAGCGCATGCGCGTCCCCCCCCTCTCTCTCTTACGCTCACCCCCTTCCGCTCCTCTAGGAATCATCTACTCTACGGAGCGGCTCCGGCGTCCCACAGCGCATGCGCGTCCTTTTCTCCTCTCTCCTCTAAGAATCCTCTACTCTACGAAGCGTCCCACACCCCCACAGCGCATGCACGTCCCCTCCGCCTCTCTTTCCTTTCGTACGTTCTCCCCGTCCTCTCCTCTAGGAATCCTCTACGGAGCGACGCGCACGACAGGTGGTGTGACAGCTGCATACTCCGCTGGGGGGCGCCACGGTAGTTCCGCGGTATGAAAATGACGGAGCGCGCACGCCTCATTCTCTCCCCTGTGCTGCGCCGCGATGAGCGCCCGGACCGCTGCCGTGAAATGAAAGCGGCGACGTTCCTCCCGCTCAAGATAATTATCTCCCCGCTGCTTCGCATCCAACACATGGTTCCCTTTAGCGGGAGATGGGGAATTTTTTTTTTAAATCACGTTCTTTGGAGATGAGATGGTTTCAGTCCTCCTAGGTCGCTCCTGCGAGCTTTCTCAAAAAAAGGAAGTGGGAACATGGACAGTTGCTGATTTCAGAGACGGCTCGCCGGGAGCTGCTATAATATAATTCTCTCTGCGTGGCGCTAAACAGGCTTGACCCCCCAAAATGCCTTGCCCGTACGTCCGCCGCGGTGGAGCAGGTTATGGTGCTCAGCTGCTGAACCGAAGGTTGCGGGTTCGATCTCGGCCGGGGCGGTCCCATTTCGATGGAAGCGAAATGGTAGGGGCCCGTGTACTGTGCGATGTTAGTGCACGTTAAAGAACACCAGATGGCCAAAATTTCCGGAGCCTTCCACTACGGCGTCTCTCAATCATGTCTTGCTTTTGGGTCGTAAAACCCGATACATTCTTCTTATGATTATTATTATTGTGTCCCGTGCGCAGCCCAGCATGGGGGGCGTTTTCTGTCTCTTATGAAAATGTCTATAAGATACTACAGCAAGCACTCGTCGCCTGGGCCGAAAAGGTCACTCCTCGTGGGGGCCACCTTAACGCTCGCTCAAAATTTGACTGACGCTTTCACCACCACCTATGGTATCAGCGCCAACTTCAGCAAGTCCCCAACAGGTTAATTCGGGTCCGGTGGTGCTGGGAGCCGGGTACCACGAAAGACCGTTTCGCGCTTGTAAATCAACTAAGAATGCACCTTGACATGCAGGAGGGGTGGCTGAAAGCGCGACAAAGACAGCCATCATCGAGTCACTTCCGCCGCAACTATGGAAAATGCTTTTGGAAGTGCCGCCGCTTTGAGAATTGAACGCGCGCGAAGCCTCTGTTTCAAGGCGGTATCCGCGCGGGGGGTCATGAGGAGCTGGCTGAGCGCCCGAAAAAAAATTGTCGCGCTGCACTGGTCTTGAGAGACAGCCAAGACAGCGACTTTCTTCGGCAGAGGCCGACAGGCTTCAGCGGTTCTGTTGTCTGCGGCATCGGGTGCTTTGCCACATGGGCCATTCTGTGCCTGTGGGAAACCATCGCCGCCCTCTCCATGTCGTCGACTGGCGCGTGCCTTTATTTGTTTAACACACACAGAAAGCAAAAAATTGGCTTTCCCCTTTGGAAAGACACCTCAGCTTATTTGCGAAAAAAAATGTAACGAGATACCTGTGCCCCGCACAATATCGCGATACCGATATATTGTAAAAGTATTTCACTACTGAGATACAAATATAAATTTCAAATGTATCTCGATACAGACATACAGATACTAAAAAGTATCTCTGAAATACTATCGCGCTCTCTTGCATCGCGATACTGCCCAGCCCTGGCACCAACATATCCTCGTTATAACCGGGTTCAAGTGATTATTTTTCTATTTCATCTTATTTCCTGCCATTTTCAAAGTACCTTTGTCATTTTTTTTCTTTCAGGAGGACAGTTTAACCATGTGGAATATTTGGTATACGCTGCTAGTGATTTTAGCTGCGGAGTGATCAGAGTGGAATCACGTGGTGAGCCTCACTACATCAACGCTTGAGAAACGATCGCCACTGTGTACACGCTATTAATCTTTAATTAAAGCTGTGTTGCTGCGTAACATGTAATTATGGGACGGGTTTGTAATGTCGAAACGTAGCCATCCCTTCTACTGTAAAATAGCTGAATGTCCCGATGATAAAAAGCTAGCATAGTAATTTTCTTCGTGCAACGGTGGCACGCTCTGGGCTGTGAAACACAGTGAGTAGCGTTATTCAAGGGATAACCACTGCACTTGGCTAGCAGCTATGCACGACCATTGATCACAAAGCACGAAGTGGCATTGTCTGTAGCCGCTGCATTACAATAAGGGTAAAAAAGTTGATATGTTGGACATTTCATACTGTCATACCATAATGACACTTGTGTATATATATATATATATATATGTATATATATATATATATATATATATATATATATATATATATATATATATATATTGTCACGTCAACGGAAGGGTTTTCTTGAGAGGCGACGCAGCGGTAGCCTCAGGGGCCTTGAGTTCGAACCGAGGTTGTCGTTATCGCCAGACGCGTCTTCTCTTCAGCTCTCTCATCCCCAGACCCACTACAGACTGGTGCACATACCCAAACTACGATTGTAACATCTCTCCGCGCGCAGACGAAGCCCACCGGGCGAGTCAAACAGTCTCTCTAGGAATGAACGACTTTAAACGGGCAATATGTGTAAGTTCAGTCTTTGCAGCACGTCGGCCATTAGTGTGGAGGCGAGCAACGCGGTAAGTCACTTAACTTATGCGGTCAATAACAACATGGGGTCCAACATAGTGTGCCAGCAGTTTTTCAGATAATCCACGTTTTCAGATAATCCACGCGCGCCGGTGTTTCCACCACTGGCGGCGGCGCGACACCGGCGCGGGGTTCATCGGACCGGCGGTGGCGCGGCGCAGGGGGGGGGGGGTAGATTCGACATTCAAGACTTGGTGGGGCGAGAAATTTGTCCCTTGAAAAAAATTTGTCCTTCCGAACAAAAAAAAAGATCTTTTTCCCCGATAGGGCGAAGCAGTGAATGCGATAACGCCATGTAATGTTCTAACGAACTAAGGCTAGCGGCTAATGCTTTTTCATCCGGGTAAGCCTCGGTGGATCAGTGGCTAGGGTACTCGGCTGCTGACCCGAAGGTCGGGGATTCGATCCCGGCTGTGGCGGTCGCATTTTTGATGGAGGCGAAATGGTTAAATGGCACGTTAAAAAACACCAGATGGTCGAAATTTCCGG
>JALIZH010022990.1:0-26992 GCA_030522465.1 Rhipicephalus appendiculatus
ATGGCGTCAAATTAGGTCATCGGGGCTAAGTGGTTGTGCAATGAGAAAAATGGCTTCTTTGTTCCTGCTACTCACTAGAGTACATAAAATGTGAACCAACGCCTTATTTGTCAATGTGATATTCACTGAAACAGCTTCGGTACGTCGTCCCGAAAACTGCGCCTTACCCACTTCGGCGTCACCCAGGTTTTCGGTCAAGCCTCTTCTTATATGTGGCTCCCAATTCCGCAAACATGCCGCAGTTTTGGTGCTAGTCGCAGTGTGGATTATTAAAGAAATATGCGCACAAGAACTAGCAGTTTTAGTTTCATTTCCGAGGTGCTAGAGGAAATGTTGTGCAGTGGTGTCATTTAACACCGCCAGGGTCGAAAAGGTTAAAGATCAACCACCGTTCCTATGGCAAAAGGTGTGAGCCTCGCAAAGAATTGCAGATCAATTTTGAGAATGAAAGAAAGTTGAGCAGACTGGTTGGGATTTATAGTCAGAAGAGATAAGGGGCGCAGACACTGACGCAAAAAGAAGAAAGCCTCGCAAAAGAAATGCCTCGTTTGTGTTGCATGATTCTGTATCTGTGTCTGTACGTCTTACCTTCTTTCAGGATTGCTATTTTTCTTACGGGAGGACAAAACTACACGAAACATGGTTGTGTAGGCCAATCACACTGTTCCTCGGGCACGCAGAAAGGGAATGCGATGTCGCAAATGCGTATGTACATATTAGTTACAGCCACCGAGACGCTAGGCAGAGAAAACACGGCGAGGATTTCGACGACAGTTTTGGGGCGAGGAAACGGCGCTGCATCTGTGGATAACGTTCCTCAACATTACTCAAGCACGCTCTATCTTCTTTCGGTCGGTGAATGCATGATTCACAGACACAGCTGTTGCAGGGTATTAACACTGCCCGCCTTTGGGCTTCGCCCTCTTTACGCAGCTTTTATAGATTTGTGAACTTCAGTGAGAAGTAGGATTAAAAAGCTTCGAGCACTTCAGAGAGATAAAAATATAAACAAATTGTCATTAAACTAATCCTATCTCCTTCCTATACTAGCAGCATCCCCGTTGATGTTAAACCCGCATCTCCACAGCCGGCATGCTCATCTGTGCCTTAATTTTATTGGCCCTTCCAGGAACGTCTGATCATTACGATGTCTAGAAAGGCCCCTCAATTTCACCCATTCGTATAAATTGAGTAGAAGCACACTATGACACTGTAAATCATATCCTACAGATTCTGCGCCATTCTAAACAAGCACAGTGTTATGGCGACACTAAGAATGTGCGAGTGCAGAATGTTTTCTCCTGAGTGAGATCTAGATTAAGCTGTTTCAAATTCCCGAATATTTGTTTACGTTCAAGCGTAAGTCATGCCAATGTGGCTTTGGCAGGCCAATTCTGTACTACATTGTTCCTGTTTGAAAAGGTTAATAAAGTATTATTATTATTATTATTATTATTATTATTATTATTATCATTATTATTATTATTATTATTATTATTATTATTATTATTATTATTATTATTATTATTATTATTATTATTATTATTATTATGAGAACGGCTATTAGAACGTTGTCAAAGAAAAGCCGAGACAAGTGATGAGCGCTTGTAATATTCCTACTGCAAGAAGGCCACCGTTTTCTAATTGAGTTTAGTTTTGGTATCGAATTAGTCAGTGTACGTAAATCCTACACTCTAGATTTTTCTGTCATTCAGTCAGATTACTTCACTTGTGTGAACCTAACTTGTTTGCAGTCATAACTTCACACTGTAATTTACAATCTGGATAACGGTAATATTATACTTAGCTGCTTGAACTAATACGAGACTGTGCGGATATCTGGTTACAGGCTGTTCTTTGATATCACGACTAACATTATTACAATATAACAAGAGAACTATCCGCATGCAAAGCTACGTTCGCCGAAGTTCATATTTGCATGGCGTCGCACAAGTCTGTGACAAGCACCGCGGCGCTCGCCTGGCTGTCAAACCGCTTTCTCCGCTTAAGCTCTACCCATGAGTGTTCACTACCGGGCTACAGCGGAGACCCGATTACAGTCGTATCTATTCCAGCTGATTATGACAGATGGAAACTAACAAATGTAGGTAAGAAAAAAGTACTCACCGTTGGTAGGGACCGAACCTTCGACTTTTCGGTAACGCTTCCTATGGTCTACTAATTAAGCGACGACTGTCGTTCCCGCGACTACTTTTAAAGACGATAGTCTTTCTTGGGATACTTCTTCGCAGAAATTTTGGTATATCTGTCTGTCCGTCTGTCTGTCTGTCCGTGACCCGATTAAACTACACAGCCAAAGTTTAACCACTTTCTCAGCGCCCAGCCATCTTGCACAAGTATTTTTGTTCGTACTTGTGAACATTGTCGATCAAAAAGCAAATGTTACGCATGTCTGAGGAGCAACGTCAATACATAAGTAGTCTCTGGTATGTTTCTTTATAAGAAAATACATAGATACGTAATTATGACGACCCCAGCGTTTCTTAGGCTGCGCTCAAAAAGCGACGCTATGCACGAAAAAGCCCTCGGCCGACGATATGTTGCTGCTGGGTTCTGCACAAGGTGATGTTTCTCGACAGCACTGCCAGATGGCGTCCATGTCTCACGCAGTGCCTCCTCTGTTTTATCAAGGCCAGCCAGATGCGGCCGATTCAACATAGAGAAAGCGCTGTCTGAGTCAACGCAAAACATTGTAGTACGGCCGGCAGAAGACTGTCGTCTTTCGACGACATTTGCAGCGAAGCACGCAGATACGCGGCCAATTTTTTCTGTGTGCGTAATCTTTCGAGTGTTAACCAGCGTGGAGCTGGTTAACACTCGCATTGCTTCATTATCTGTTGGCTGCACTAGGTTCAGTATGCCCCTCAAGATAAAATGATACTTATCTGCACTGGGAAATTCGTTACAAATGGGTACGGGGACAGAAAAAGATATCGCTTTCGAAAAGCAGAGTGATTAGCCAGCGTATATTCCCTTAATAGCACTTCTGAAAGCGGAATGGAGGAGGAGACAAAAAAAAAAAAAACTCCCACAAGAATTGATACATTTTGCTGCATACTTCGTTCAACGTTCAATGCAGGCGTGACTTTTCACCTGCTTGGCAAGAAGACCCCCCTGCGACTACTAGCACCCGCAATGGAAAAAAAAAATAGCAGGCGATGGTGTAGAAAGGAAGTGGTGTTAAGAATATCAGTGCAGCACGTACTTCAGCTACAGAACGAAAGTGTGCAAGTATAGAAATGGAAAAAATTTGCAAAGGGAACAGGAATTTTCGCTGTGAACTTGATGCCAAAAAACCATACCTTTCGCTTGAAATGGAACTACGCTCAGACGCTGCCAAGAACAGAGAATAGCCTCCAGGGAAAGCGGAAAAACCACGACCGATTTCTGCGGCAGCTTCTCTCGAAACTTTTCTGACCAAGCGAGGCTGACCGCTCCTGCCTTATCGATCGTACAGTCTGGAATCCACAGCCAGCGGTTCCTCCTTCCGGTCTTCCTCTCTGAAATCCCGAAATACTTTCCTTCAAAAATAATGGTATAGAACAAAAGGTCGGTCAGTGCTGTGAACAAAGGAATAATAGACACAGAGCTGGAGGCTGCTGGAGTTTAAGCCACACCCTGCGGTCTGGCCGGCGTGGAATACAAAAGGGAATCTGGGAAGTGAACAAAGGGACGTCGAGCACAAAATAGGGGCTTACGCGAACATCGCGTTAACAACTAATCACGCGCCGATAGCTTCGCCAAACCCAACATGTGTCGAACGGGATAAGAGGCGACGATACACAAATGGAGCGGCTACGACTAAAAGGATGCATGGAAAAAGCGGAGAATGGCTACAACAACGAGAAAAAGGAAGTAGCAGCACGGAAGAGGCTACGAAAAGGTGTGCGAGAAAATGAGACAATGGCCACGGTTAAAATAAAACGCTAAAACCTTGGTGACGGTATTGCGCGTGCTGCACTAAATACCCACGTTCGAAAGAATGGCCTTATCTCCCGGTACACTGCGAACAATGCCTGGTATAACACGTCGAATGAGAAAACGGTGGGATACCTAGGAAAGAAAGGAACTAAATGGGCGCTTAGGTTGCATTTGTTTTGACATTATCTGGTTCGCTCGCTCCCGGTGTTACTTGAAGAAAGAAAGAAAGAAAGAAAGAAAGAAAGAAAGAAAGAAAGAAAGAAAGAAAGAAAGAAAGAAAGAAAGAAAGAGAGAAAGAAAGAAAGAAAGAAAGAAAGAAAGAAAGAAAGAAAGAAAGAAAGAAAGAAAGAAAGAAAGAAAGAAAGAAAGAAAGAAAGAAAGAAAGAAAGAAAGAAAGAAACTGGTTGTGTACTCCCAGAACGGCGGGAATCTGTGGGGGCGAAACTTAACCAGGCTTCCATCACCTTTCCAATTGGTAAATGTCGGTGCGGTTTTGGCACGTAAAACCCCAGTAATTATTATATCAATGAAGCAACCTTTCATTGAATGAACGCTGCGTAGGTGAATGCAAAATAGAAAAAGAGCAACTCCGTATAGGTGTTTCAAATATTCTAACGAATCGCATTACAGAAAGCAAACTGCTTTGGTGCAGAGTGGTGGCCTTGCAAATTATTTCGCTATATTCAAATTCGCGTCAAGTGAAAACTGTGATACAGCATACCTGCTAGTGTTTAAGAACAAAAACATCATTTTTTTTTTTAGTTTTGATAGTCTTTAGAAAGGACTGCACGCTTTCTGGAGCGGACGTCCTATTCGCCGGCGAGAGCAAAAAAGTCACAGTTTCGCCGCAAGGGCGAAGCAATGAATGCGATAGCAACAAATTGGCATTTCAAGCGAAGAACGGCAAGCAGATCGAAACTTGGAGCGCACTGCTCAAGCGCGAAGGACGCACGAAACATACGCACAGGTATACACAGGACGAGCGCGAACTAACAAGTGTCACAGTTGTTACTTCCCTGTATCGGAGCATATAGCTCCGATACAGGGAATTTCAGTAAAACTTCTTTTGGGCCTAGTTGGTTCATAATCCTAAATGTACATTTACAGCGCAAACGCAAAGACGCACCACAAAACAGGAAAGAAACGACACACACAAGCGCTGACTATCAACTGACTTTATTTCGGCAATTGTCGATGCATATATGCCTCCGAGTCAGCCCCACCGCACATGCGCCACGCAATGGACATAAAAAAAGTGAAACAGAGTGGAAAAAAAGAATGAGTGTATTACATACGCGAAGAAATGAAATCAATCTCGGATGAGTGCAGGGACAGAGACGTGTCGCTTACGCAAAGATGAGCCCTTTCTCTGATGTGATAGGCTTCTAAAGCCAGCCGCGCATGCTCATTGTGGCTCCTGCCAAGGATCGACGTCCCTTCAAATCGTGCCTCACAATTACAGCAAGCGTTAATATGAGCCACAAGATGGGCTCCTTTATCTGCATTCTTGTTAATCTTTTGTGCATGTTCCCTGAGCCGCTCGTTGACGCATCTTCCAGTTTGACCGACATAGGTCTTACCACACGAGAGCGGGATGGAATAAACCACGCCGACGGCACACGGGACGTAGGTCACACCGTGTCGGATTTGGCACCCTCCTCTGCTCACACCGCAGGTGCGGGAGCATAGCTTGGAAAGCTTGTTCGGGGCAGACAGCGCCATAGTGACGCCATGTCTGCCTGCCACTTTCTTGAGCTGATGGGAGATCCGATGCATATAGGGGACCACCACAGGCCTCACTTTGTCCTGTACGGCGTCCGCCCTCTTGATGGATTTCCTTTTCTGAATTAGCGTTTCAGCCACTGCAGTCAAGAGCGACTTAGGGAACCCTGCAGCCAAAAGTCGGCTGATCTGATTGTCGAAGCTATCTTGCATCTTGTGAGTGCACGATTTTCTAAGAGCCGATTCCATGGCAGACATCGCAATTCCTCTTTTTACAATTTTCGAATGAGCAGACTTAAATGGTAAAAGATCCTTATTTGCCCGTGGTTGATAGGACCAACACACATGGCGTTCACAAAATTCGAGCCTTAGTTCTAAAAACTGTAAAACGCCTTTCTGCGGAAGCTCAAATGTAGAAACAAGACCTCGTCCGTGTCGGCTAAAATCATCTAAAATCTTAGTCACCGATTCCTGGTAGGAGGAGTCTAGAGACAATAAAACCAAAAAATCGTCAACGTACCCAAAAACCTTTAAAATCTTCCTCGTGCTAAAACCTTTGCTTAAAGAGCATCCCACGTTTGCCAAAAAAAATATCTACAAGGAGACGAGCAAGACAAGACCCGATACATATGCCATTACGCTGCAAATATGGCTGGTCATTAAAAACGATAAAAGTGACTTTAAGATAATACTCTAAAAGGCTCAAAAAATTGCTCACAGAAACACCGACACAATTCTGGAAAGGCACAACCCCAAAGCCCTCGATACATGCTTGCACTGAAGACATAAGCTCATGCTGGGGTACGGAATAAAACGGGAAAAAAGTGGCAGGCAGACATGGCGTCACTATGGCGCTGTCTGCCCCGAACAAGCTTTCCAAGCTATGCTCCCGCACCTGCGGTGTGAGCAGAGGAGGGTGCCAAATCCGACACGGTGTGACCTACGTCCCGTGTGCCGTCGGCGTGGTTTATTCCATCCCGCTCTCGTGTGGTAAGACCTATGTCGGTCAAACTGGAAGATGCGTCAACGAGCGGCTCAGGGAACATGCACAAAAGATTAACAAGAATGCAGATAAAGGAGCCCATCTTGTGGCTCATATTAACGCTTGCTGTAATTGTGAGGCACGATTTGAAGGGACGTCGATCCTTGGCAGGAGCCACAATGAGCATGCGCGGCTGGCTTTAGAAGCCTATCACATCAGAGAAAGGGCTCATCTTTGCGTAAGCGACACGTCTCTGTCCCTGCACTCATCCGAGATTGATTTCATTTCTTCGCGTATGTAATACACTCATTCTTTTTTTCCACTCTGTTTCACTTTTTTTATGTCCATTGCGTGGCGCATGTGCGGTGGGGCTGACTCGGAGGCATATATGCATCGACAATTGCCGAAATAAAGTCAGTTGATAGTCAGCGCTTGTGTGTGTCGTTTCTTTCCTGTTTTGTGGTGCGTCTTTGCGTTTGCGCTGTAAATGTACATTTCCGATACAGGGAGTTATACGGAGCGAGCATATACGTATAAAAGAAGCCAAGTTTACATACTGCCGCATTTTTTCTTCATTTGTGCCTTTAGGCCTCTCTCGTTTCTTTTAGGGGCGGAGCTCCTTAGGGTGTGGGTCTGTCCCTCCTCTGTAGTAGTAGTAGTAGTAGTAGGTAGGTAGGTAGCCACGTGTAGTGGAATGTACCCACTCCACGTGATAAAGATGACGATGACGCAGTATAGTGGAATGTACCCACTACACGTGATAACGGTGAAGTATAAGCGCGTTCCAGTATAGTGGAATGTACCCACTACACGTGGTAACGATGACGATGACGCTGATGACCACGAAGTATAAGCGCGTTCCAGACCACACATTCTCTTTCTGCCATGGATGAAAACGATCGTGAACGTGCTCTCGCCCTCGAAAGGCAAAACGGCAACGCCGGCAACAAACGTTCCCCTGAGCTTAACGTCATATATGAGGACCCCCGCGTTTGTGTGTCATGTCTTTGTATGATGATCGAGTGGGCAAAATTTACTGGGATTGACGGTTTACCAGATTACCTCCGGAGCTTCGCCCACTCATCATCATTCACTTCGTGGATATGGCGTGATTTTTACTTCTCGACCTTTGCTTCGGCCATTAAGGGTAGCGCGAGCTCATCGTCTTGGCTATAGCCTTATGTAGCTGGAAGCTGGCGAAATAAAACGTGGTTCTCAGTATACAGTATAATTTACTGCACTATGGGCGAGTAACTAGCGGTTAGCCGTGCCGAAATGGTGCAGAAACGGAAGTGGGCGGGTGATGGAACCCGTGTTAATAACGACAGATGAACGAGTACATTATCTACTTTGCAAGAGAAGGAAAAAAAACTCGCCAATTTTTTTGGCAAAGACTGCAAAGCCACGGAAGAACAGCCTCTGCACATGTATTCCTTCGCGAAGCAGTCGGGCTCGGCGTACGTTTCGTACCACTGTTGAAAGTGACAGCTACGCGGCGTAAGGATTGCTTAGCATTTGATTTGTATGCTTACACAACCATTCGCGAGTAAAGTTCTTCGCCAGTTCCTTAGACGAGTAGAAGGAGAGTAGAAGAGAGAACCATAAGGAGACGGACGCTCAGCTGAAAACGCAGACGCGACTTAGCGTTTGAGGTAGACGTAAAGGACACGACATCCTTACACTGCTCACACTCGCTAAAACACGAAAGGACGTAGACTAAACTACAACGAATATCAATATCTTACTGATGTTTGATGAGTCCTGTCTTGAAGAAGTTCCTGCAAGAAAGCATTTTTTAGGGGCGAAGCTCCTCAGGGTGTGGGTCTGTCCCTCCTCTGTAGTATGTAGTAGTAGTAGTAGTAGCAGTAGTAGTTAGTAGGTAGCCACGTATAGTGGAATGTACCCACACTACACGTGATAAAGATGACGATGACGCGTGATGACCATGAAGAATAAGCGCGTTCCAGTATAGTGGAATGTACCCACTACACGTGATAACGATGACGATGACGCTGATGACCATGAAGTATAAGCGCGTTCCAGACCACACATTCTCTTTCTGCCATGAATGAAAAATTATCGTGAGCGCGCTCTCGCCCTCGAAAGGCAAAATGGCAACGCCGACAACAAACGTTCCCCTGAGCTTAACGTCATATATGATGAAAACAAAATCAGGGGAACCCCCTTCTTGTGGTCCGTAGAGCTTTTGAACAAAATCATCATCTACCCCATATGTAAATACATCACCGCGGTTGTGTGTCAGGTCTTTGTATGATGATCGAATGGGCAAAGTTTACGGGGATGGACGGTTTACCAGATTACCTCAGGAGCTTTGCCCACTCACCATCATTCACTTCGTGGATATGGTGTGATTTTTTTAAAGATTATACGTAGGGAACACGGTCGCGATCGTGGGACTACATTCATCAGCGGTAGCCTTCGCTTCTCCGCGAAGTTGTGTTTAGAAAAAGTTTATTTCTTCGTGGTACGTAACCAATATTTGGAAACAGTGTATATACAAGGACAGTAACATACACGACCAAGACGCACACTAACCCCCCGTATTCATAAACGCTCCTTGACTTGACCTTGAATTGCCGCCGCCTTCAATGCAGCACAAATGCGTTTCGAACGCGCTATCTTTAGGCGGTGCCAAGGCAGCACAAACGCGTTTCGAACGCTGCCTTGAGGTGGTTTCAAGTCAAGTTCAAGTCAAGGTCAGCGTAATGAACGATCAGTGCCACCGACGTTACCAAGTTTACACTTCTATGCAGTGTTCGAAAAACACCATTGTAGTTCTACCAAGGGCATACTTGTTCGTTAATATATTGCAGAAGAATAGTTTCAAACAAGAAATTTTACTTACTTAATAGAAAGAATTGTCTTATTACATGAAAACCTTTAGTATATCGATTAATTTCTTTAATTTGAACTACGAATACTAGTATTTCTTGAACTCCTTTTACCAGAATTAGGTATTCTTCACGAACATTGCCGAAAATCGGCAACGACCCACTCCCCCGAGAGTACAGCCATTCTGCTGTAACATAACCGCCGTGAGCATCAGTTTCATGAACTGCGCAAGTGTTTCTGTAGCGACTCAACGAGAAAACTGTGTGTCTGTCCGCCTGTCGCGTAAGACGATCGTTGCTGAAAATCAATAAATATTAAAAGAAATATATATCCGCTTACACAGCCGTAGAATCTGAGTAGACAGTGAAGCTGGCAAGGAAGCGCTACACCCGGCGTAGGTTAATTGAGTTTTACAGCGAAAGCTGTTTATGAGATCACAACAAGGGCCGTTTTTGCGCCGTAGTTGTCCGCCGCCGGTGTCCGTAACCACTACCGCGTGAAATAAGAAAAATTAAATAAATAAAAAATACCTATGAAAGAATGAGAATCGAACCCGGGCCCTGTTGCATTCTTCAGTTTTGGAAGACCAGCGGTCAGTAGTAGCATTACCTGCCACAAACGTGTAGTATCGCCTAATTGGCGGGAACGAGTCCAGAGGTGGTTTCTCTGGGTTCTCCCCGCACAGTGTGGCGCGATCTTTGTTCATTCTAGCGCCTGCCCGCTAATTGGAACTCCGCTTTATTTCAACAATTTTTAGTACCCTTCGAGTTGCCTGCTTATTTGATATCAATTTGTAAAATTAGTTTTACTTTGTCAAGGGTTGTAACTGCCTGTTAAAATGAAAACCAGATTTTACATCCCCATAATCATCAATTGTTATTTCTTTGTTCCATCTCATAACATTCACTTGAGACCGACGATACTTTACATCAACATAAATTTCATTTCTTTTTTTAGTTTCACAACAACGCTTTTCATTCCAAACAGAAAGTCCGCAAACGTGTGTTTATGTTTTGCTGCTCTCGTGTTACCTCCAGTTTGCACCCCCGCAAGCACACCATGCTTGTGGCAAAGCATGTTTTACAGTAAACCCTGGTACAGCTTTTGTCAAAGAGACACTTAGGCGTTCGATAACATCGACGCGCGCAAGTACAATGCATTATACAAGATGGCCTTCATCGTTATCTCGCCATCGTTTCATGTACGCGGCCAGCTACTTATTGCCGCGTGTGTTTATTTTTATGTATTCGGGTTTCAGCTGAAAAGGCTATTAAGAACGCTCGGCGCCGACCACGCTGCAGTGTTCTAGAAGCTTCGTGATTATTGTAGACCATTTTGTTAAAATTAATGTAGATAATCTTGCTAAGAATGTCACGCTCTTCACGGAAGAAATGACCAGCATTTTCTACTACACAGACCATGGCATGTTCAAGGAAACAAGGAAAAGAAAGTGCGCTTCCTCATGCGAGGAGTAAAGCATGAGCTCTTTGCTGGGCTGATGAGAAACACACCGAAGACCGTTCAGGAATTACTCTTTGAAGCATATACGAATGAAAAGACGTCAGAAATGCGCACACTAGAATTTAATCACTGCTATAAGCCAGGCTACTGAAAAATCCAACAACTATGCTCTGACGAACTGCGCGAGACCATAAGAGCCATGGTGCGCGAAGAACTTCACCGAGTGATTCCGTCGTACCAGCGCCAAGTTGCCGCAATTGCAGACATCGTCAAAGAAGAAATCCAGCAGTCGCTGGGTACCCCTCAACCGCTATAGCCTCAACCGTAAGCCATGAGCTACGCTGCTGCAGCCCGACGCTACGCTACCTCTCCGCGCCCACGTCAAGACAATGCACCGCCGCCGTTCTGCTGCCAGACAACAAATCAAACCCAATTTGTTGCACGAACCTCCGCAATAAAGTCAAACTTTCATGAACACGCGTACTTCGCAATGACAGTATTTGCGTGAACAAGGGAATCTCGCCCACGAATAGCAGATTTTATTTTACAGTCCAAAGTTTATATTTGGAATAATTCGAGCAGCCGAGCGAGAACTTGCCTGCGGGATTAATATTTTCAATGAACATATAAAATCCAGTCATTTTATTCCTTTAAAATTGGCGCGCTCTCATGACTTTTTTTTCTTCTTCTTCATAACATTGGGGTATCAGTAATCTGTATAACTGGCACTCAAAAATGGCCAAAACTGCGATGAGCTGACTCTAAAGAAATTTTAAAAAGTTTCTTTAGAGTATCCTTGCTCTTTAAAAGTCTCTTTAAAAGTATCTTCAAAAGTGAATTTGTGTACTCCGCGACAATGGCACTGACAAACTGATAGCAGGCGAAGTGGCATTGAATGGACATTTTTCGTGCCATAACATTTTGCTTCTGCAACTTTTTTAGGAAACTTACAGATGACGCACGTACTTGTCCCGCTACATTAAACGTACACGGATGCTTAGCCAGCAGATATAAAAAAGAAAATTGCTTTTGCGGTAACTATAAAGGGTTTCGCGTTTTCCGGATGTAGCTTGCTTTTTTATAAATAGATTGAGTTAAGATAACTAAAAAAAATCGTTGGATATATCACGCCTCCTCATGCGTTTTGTATTGTGCGTGATGTGATACTGTGCACAGTTGCATGGATTTAGAACGCCGCGACAAAGCAGATAAGAAGACTATTAATCGCACGAACACAAGCGCCGACTCACCCCTGAAGTTTATTCAATAGCACAGAGCAGATATATACACACACGTGGATACACACAACGAAAGAGAACAAACAAAATCTCGAGCAAGTTATCCATTGAGGTGCAAGATTTCTTTAAACTGTAGCATGATTGAGGGACAGCTGATGCATGAATAATTTTTTTTTTTGTGAACTGCCTCGATTATTTCCCGAGTTTCTTGTCATGATGTCTTGAAATGATGCTTGTGAGGTTAAACTGATATGTGCAGCCGCACATCTCACAGTGATGAGAAGTGTACGATAGTCTATCACAACGTAAGGTAGCCTCAAGCTCCCTTAATCTCGCATTTACACATCTGCCTGTCTGGCCTAATATGCAGAACCACAAGACAACGGTAGATTGTAAACCACATTCGTGGCGCAACTGACAGCCTGAGTTCTGTGCTTGAGACCACAACCTTCTTTCTTTTCTCCATGCATCCCAACTCACCCAAATCCATGCATCCGTACCAACTCGCCCAATTGTCAGTGATACTTAATGTGCACAGTAGAACTTGGCATGCCGGGAACACGTCTTGTGTTGATTGGTTATGTATACACGTTGTGCTGTTTTACAGTTTTTTATCATAGCGGCGACAGTAAGGTGATTATACAAATCGACTCATTTTTTGGCATTCCTTTCCACAAATTCATTCGTTTTCGCACATAGCAAGGCAGTGTTTCTGCATATGACATTTATGAATCCTTATAATTACCATTTTGCCGAACCGCATATTCATGGGCCTTAATGGCGTTCATGTAGTGACACCGAATTGTGCGTGACCAGATTGTTCACAATAGCGACACGAACTTCAACAACGTAAATTCACTTACCAATGTCCTACATGCTATATCGTGTAGGCAGTGACGACGGTCGATTGCTTCCCCACCGCCTCGAATGCAGCAAATTACGAATAATTCTTAAGACTGCGTAATGAAAACGGCTGGTTGATTGGGAAAAAATCTAATAAAAGAAAATACTTACGAAGAAAACAATTGTTCCGTGGAAACAGCCGCCCATGAGCAACCTGCCATAATGATGGCAGCAAAGGCTTTTTTTATGAAAACTTTTTCGTCCTTTGAAGGGAGTGTCGCCAAACCACGGGTTGTCATGACTGGAAGTGGCTTCGAAAGCAAGTCACGTTCTTGGCATCCAGATGTCACTGAGAGGTCGGCGGGGCCTTCTACGTGCCCAGGGGCTGCCAGCTGGCTTCCATAATGACAGCAATGACCGAAAAATAAACGATGAAATAACTGAAAGGTGGAACGAAGCCTATGCAGCTGAGGATGGGAAGGTTTCGCTTTATATGTGTAGCCATACTGTACCAAAGGCGGCGAGGGTTCCCTCAAGCCGCATTTTTGTGACTTTTTTTCCTCATCCACCTCCATTTACCACTATGTGCAAGTGTGTAAAGGGAAATTAATAAATCAAATCAGATGAAATCAAATCCCTTCCCAACTGAATAGAGAAGCTGAAGGCAGACCTTGCTTGGCACATATAATAGAAAAAAGCAGCGGGGAGATAATTAGCTTGAGCGGGAAGAACGTCGCCGCTCTCGTTTCACGGCAGCGGTCCGGGCGCTCATCGCGGCGCTGCACAGGAGGGAGAATGAGGCGCGCGCGCTCCGTCATTTTCATACCGCGGAGCTACCGTGGCGCCCCCCAGCGGAGTATGCAGCTGTCACACCACCTGTCGTGCGCGCCGCTCCGTACAAGATTCCTAGAGGAACCCTAGTGAAAAAATTCGTATGTACGGAAGATACGGATCCGTACATACGGAATTATGGTATTACGGATCCGCATGGTACGGATCCGCATGATACGGATCTGCATAATCCATATCCGCATAATCCATATCCGCATAATCCATATATATGGATTATAGGGATCCGTATCCTCCCTATATACGGCTTTCATTTATACGGAAATATGGTAATATGGATGTCATATTACCATAGTGATTTTGGTTTAGCGAGTCCATACAATCCAGACAAGGTCTTCCATTAAGTCAGAACTTGTTGGAGGACAGCTTAATCGAGAGATCAAAGTAAACTGAGTAATATTTATTCTGCACATGTGCGCGGAGAATAAGCCTAAATGATGTGCATTGTCAGATGACAACACCCTCGCATGCACCACACAAAATAACTACAAAGAATACGCACTGTCAGACAAGACGACACCCTGGCACACACCACCACACACACACTTGTTCACGTATGCCACCACTGGTTATGCTCCATGTGTCGAGAATGTAGAAACAGTGGCAGTTCTCACACGCAGAGTAAGCATCAACAATGCGCACTGTCAGGCGACACGACACCCGGGCACACACCAATCATAATAAGCATAATCAATGCACACTGTCAGATGACACGACACCCTGGCACACGCCACAACACATGCACTTGTTCACACCTGCTGCCATTGACCATGCCAGATATGACGAGAATGTAGAAACAACAGCAGATCTCACGCGGCACTGCACGGGTATATCAGTAAAGAATCGCAACAGCAAGGAAACGTCGCAAGAGCAATTGCTTAGACGCGGCAGCGTGCGATACACTGGCAGGAGCGCCTCAAGCCACGAAAGACAAGCCCAACGTAGGTGGCGGCGCGCCGCGGTGGAATGTAACGTAATACCATGGTGGTTGAGAGGGAAAGACGACGGTCGCCGAGGGAGCGTTTGACGGGCACAGAAAGTATAGAGGAGGAGAGGGGGGCCTCCCTCCCTCTTGTCAGATACGGCATCCGCATGTTCCTTAAGGCTACATCCGTACGCCCATACGGAATTCCTTATGTACCATATGATACTTCCGTATGTTCCCTACAATTTCCGTATACGTCCGTACAAAATCCATATATTTTATACGGAAAATATGCGGAACCCGTATTATGTTTTCCGTATGACGGCATGCGGATTTTTTCAGTAGGGAAAGGACGGGGTACCGTAGGATAGGAGAGAGAGAGGGGGGGGGGGACGTGCATGCTCTGTGGGGGGTGTGCGACGTGGGCCCCGCTCCGTAGAGTAGAGGATTCCTGGAGGAGAGAAAGGGGGGTGAGCGTAGGAGAAAGAGGGGGGAGGGGACGCGCATGCGCTGTGGGACGCGGGAAGGAGGGACGGACTAAGCCCCCTCCAAACACATGCAAGCAAGATTAAGGAATGGGGTCAACCTGGGCGACAGACACCACCTGCCTACCCATATCTAAGCAGCCTCTCTGTGCTCTCGGTCATGACTCTGGTGATTGTAGTAGGGTTGACGGCCTTCATATTACTACAGTGTTCTGGTTCGCATAATGGGTGCTTCCCTACTTCATGAAAGTGGCCGGACGCGGGACGCGGGACACGGGACACGGGACGCGGGACGGGGGGACGGGGGGACGCGGGACGGACAGAGCCCCGAGCATAAGATGCTTCGCATCTAAAATTACACCATCTCCCACTAAAGGGAACCATGTGTAGATGCGAAGCAGCGGGCGCTAACGCTTACACTGGCGGCGGCGTTGACGCTGGCGCTCATCGCAGCGTTGCGCAGGAGAGAAAACTGGGCAGGCGCAAAGCACGCAGTGATGGAGCGGTGTTTCCTACTGGAACATGCCAATCGCTGCTAATGGGCAATGAGAGACAGAAGACTCCGACTGGACACAGAGACCCGCAGTCCGCTTTTAGTTAACGCGCACGCTGCGAATTTTTATTGTTCAACAACGCACAGGAGAAATCTCTCACCGGCACCACCTTGCAGGTCAAGATCCACTGCCATATATACGGGGTGGCCAGTGAACAGTTGTGCAGCGCGAACAGTCGGTTTTTTCAACCAAGAAATTCGCTAGGAGACGCTGCCTGCGTCGGCGTCGCGAGGCGAGAGAGGGGGGGAGCGTAGGAGAGGAGAGAGAGAGAGGGGGGGACGCGCATGCGCAGTGGGGAGTGTGGACGCTGCGGGCAGGGATGCCTAGAGGAGAGAGGGGGGGAGCGGAGGAGAGAGCGAGGGGGGGACGCGCATGCGCAGTGGGAGTGTGGACGCCGCGGGCAGGGATGCCTAGAGGAGGGAGCGTAGGAGGGGAGAGAGGAGAGGAGGCGCATGCGCAGTGAGGGTGTGGTTGCCGCGGGAGGGATGCCTGGAGGAGAGAGAGTGGGAGAGGAGGTTTTTTATTTTTATTTTTTTAAGGGGTTTGCGCATGCGCAGTAAGGGTGGTCACGCCGCACACCACCACCGGATTAAGCTTCGCCATAAGATGCTTCACATCTAAAACAAAACCCTAGTCGGGAAAAACGTTTTGAGGAGCAGAGGTATGGCAAGGAAATAGGAATATCTAGTATTATATAATTGAAGTGAGGTGCATGCGGAAGCATAAATGAATTGTGGTGTGAAAAGAAACCAACCTTGCTAACGGCTGAAGGCGAACGCTGTTGTCATCACCAATGCTCAAGATATAGGCGTTTGCTCGTTTTTCATGTCATTTACGCGAACTTGTTTGGTCCAATTCATTTCCAACGAAGGATGGTAGGACCACTCTTGGCATTAGGGCAGTCGCTAGAGGTGCATTTTCACAGCAATTATATTCCCTTCGAACGTTACTTAGCAGAGAATCTAACAACGCGCGAACGTATGTCGCCAGTTGTGCAAATTCCCCGACAATCAACCACCCCGAACGACAGACTAGCTGTGTGAGAAGCGAGGGCCACTGCGTCAGCGAGTTTTAAGGCGAAAACCTTTAATGTCTCATGCTCACGTCCGTCCGCACGTCCGTACGTACGTCCGTCCGTCCCTCCGTCCGTGCCCTGGCACGGTGCCAGGTGGCCCCCCCGGGCGCGCTAACGGACGCCGGTCGCGTCGCTCGCGCCTCGCGTCGGACTCTACAGCGCTCGCGCTTTGCTTGCGTTGCGTCGCTGTGCCCAGCGTGCACAATCATGCAAGAGGGGAGACGCGCGCATCGCGTTCCATTTTGACCGACCCCGTCTCAATGGGCACAGGCGTTCGCCGAAGGCACTTTGGAATTTACAAAGTTTCCTTCAATTTTTGCTGGGTCGGCTTGATAAGTTGTGCTAACATGTTTAACAGATTTAAATGCGGTGCACTGCATTGACTTGTCTCGTATGCCACTTTCAGAAACTCTTCACAAAAACTCGCAGTGTCCATAATGCCTTCGCCAAGGCGACTCGAAGGCGAAATCAATCTTCTCTCTCTTATGGGGAGATGCTTTGATCCTCCCTCGCCCCACTCCGAAAGCTTCCTCCATCTAACGTGTTTATGCACTGCCTCCAGAATCGGAGGTATTAAGGCGAAAGCCTTTAATGTCTCATGCTCACGTCTGTCCGGTGTCCGTCCGGTGTCCTTCCGTCCGTCCGTCCGTCCGTCCGTCGGTCCGTCCATCCGTCCGTCCGTCCGTCCGTCCGTCCGTCCGTCCGTCCGTCCGTCCGTCCGTCCGTCCGTCCGTCTGTCTGTCTGTCTGTCTGTCCGTCCGTCCGTCCGTCCGTCCGTCCGTCCGTCCGTCCGTCCGTCCGTCCGTCCGTCCGTCCGTCTGTCCGTCCATCTGCCCTTCCGTCCGTCCGTCTGTTCGTCCGTCCGGTGTCCGTCCGTCCGTCCATCCGTCTGTCCGTCCATCTGTCCGTCCGTCCGTCCGTCGGTCTTTCCGTCCGTCTTTCCGTCAGTGGAATGGCCACGCGCTTTCGCCGAACACACTTTGGAATGTACAAAGTGTCCTTCAATTTTTGTGAGCTTTCTGAACTTCACCTGGTTTTGCATTGTCTCCAAGGTCAGCCTACCTTTAACCAAGCGACCATGTCGTGTGGTGACCTCATCATGTCGAAGCACGTGAGGTGACGTCGTGAGGACTTCATAATCACGTCATATGGAGTCGTCATCACTCCATTGTTATCTTTAGCACCAATAGTGTTTACTAGTGTTGACGCTACCGACGCGGCACGCGGGATGCCGACGCCGGTGGCTGTCAATATCCGCGTTTGATAAGACCTCTAGGCTTTCGCCTTAATAAACTTTGCAAGGGCATTTGGTGTTTCGGATTTGTGAGATGACTGCACTGATTATGCATTGGCAAATCTACTTAAAGAAGCCCTCCAACACTTTTCAAGACCTCATTGTTTTACATGTTTACCTGGCGGGTTGCGTAGACTGAAGGCTGAAGAGATTATAGTGCAGCAAGGACAGCATTGATGGCTTCACGCAGTCCGAATGTATTGAGTCTAGAAAATTTACAATACAATAAATTGAACGCCTACCCTCAACTAGATTTTCACGGGGTCACCTTATCTGGTTTCCTTCATTCTCTGTGACGTAAGATGGCTCCTAATGAAACGAACTGAAAGCTCTTACGTACAGGAAGCTTGCATGCCATATTGCCAGTTATTTCCAATGTAATGATGACGTACTGATTAAAATACTTCGCTACACTTACTGGAACACAAGAAGTGAGAGAGGACACACGTTACGAAGTAAAGCGTGTAACGTGTTGCTGACGTGTGTAACGTGTGTTGCTGACGTATTGATGACGCCGTTGCGATGGCAACAATGTGGTGCTTGAAGAGTGAACTGCACGTGCGAAACGAGGCAGCTTGCGAACGCCGCTATAATGTTTCGTAGTTTTAGTGACCTTTCTTGTTGCGACGGCGTCGATATCATGGTGGCTACCATAATTATGTCAACGCTCTGATATTTTTTGGAGCGAGAGCTACATCCGCCGCATTCTCGCCGTTTCGCGGAGACCGGTGGACGCACCGCTCTCTGCGTCGTCTGGCATGACGTCAGAGGAGGAGCTGGTGAAACCGCGTTGCAACTGCGTTTCCAGTTGAAAGTCAACGTTTTGAGTGTGTGTCTGCGTGTTTTACTGTCCGCGTTGAGTCGCGCTGTCCAATCTTAACAGAGGAGGAGCCGGTAATGCGGCTCGGTGGGATTCATCGGCTGATATGGAACGGAGTGACTGAAAGAAGGCAGGCTTCATCGTTGGAACGAAACAAGGAGGAGGCAGCGAGCCGAGGAGAAGGGGGGAAGAACAAGCTAACCAAGGTTAACGTTGTGAGTGTGTGTGTGCGTGTTTACGCTGTCCGCGTTCTGTCGCGCTGTTCAATCTTAACAGAGGAGGAGCCAGTGTTGCATCTTATATATAGAAGGAGCGGCTTGGTGGGATTCGTCGGCAGGTATGGAAAGTGAGTCGGAGTGACTGAAAGAAGGCAGGCTTCATCGTTGGAACGAAACAAGGAGGAGGCAGCGAGCCGAGGAGGAGGGGGGAAGAACAAGCTAACCAAGGTTAACGTTGTGAGTGTGTGTGTGCGTGTTTACGCTGTCCGCGTTCTGTCGCGCTGTTCAATCTTAACAGAGGAGGAGCCAGTGTTGCATCTTATATATAGAAGGAGCGGCTTGGTGGGATTCGTCGGCTGATATGGAAAGTGAGTCGGATTGACTGAAAGAAGGCAGGCTTCATCGTTGGAACGAAACAAGGAGGAGGCAGCGAGCCGAGGAGGAGGGGGGAAGAACAAGCTAACCAAGGTTAACGTTGTGAGTGTGTGTGTGCGTGTTTACGCTGTCCGCGTTCTGTCGCGCTGTTCAATCTTAACAGAGGAGGAGCCAGTATTGCATCTTATATATAGAAGGAGCGGCTTGGTGGGATTCGTCGGCAGGTATGGAAAGTGAGTCGGAGAGACTGAAAGAAGCCAACCTTCATCGTCGGAACGAAACCATGAGGAGGCCGTGAGTCGAGGAGAAGGAGGAAGAACAAGCTGCACGCTCGAGAAGCGTAACCGTACAGAAAATAGCCTTTTTTTGTTTGGCGTCCGCAGCATCCGCAAAGTTGTTGCGGACGCTCAACTAAATTTGTCCAATATGATTAACCGTACCTCTCGCGACGCACACCCACGCATAACTGAGTTAAGCCGTAGCCAGTTTTTTCACTTCAGGGGTGGTATTTTCTAAGCTTTCTAGCATAGAACGGGGACGAATCGAACAAAAGGACGAAAGGGAACAAAGAGCCAATAGGCGAGCTGAGAGAATTCAGAAATGCTTTCAACGCATGAAGAAATGCAAAATTATTACAGCTGACCATCAATATTGGCAAGCATTGTTTTTTAGAGCTTGAGATTGGCATGCGGACTGACTTTAACAATTTATTTGTGTTATGTATTGAGTGGACGCTAGGTGGCGTCGCAATTGGGCGACTCGTTTGGTGGCGATATTCCCAAACAATCGGTGCGGGATTGGGTTAAGCCAGGCACGAAACAGACTAATCTTGATTTTCCGAGCTCAAGCGCTTACGTTTTGATCCAATGCAAGTCGTCCGGAGACCATTTTGTATCCCTTCTACTGATAGAAGGGATACAAGGGAGCCCGTTCTATGCACATTCCGCGGCTATTCTCACGTCTTGACCGTCAGACTAGCCTCGAACAATCCCATGCGACTCCATCTCGTTCTTTGGTTCGATCCCTCACCCAGTCTATGCTACAGCGCTTACAAATTAGCCCCCCAGTTTCTTCGAACAACAGCGCCTGGAGCGTCCGCGGCGCGTTTCCTCCAGCGCCCTGGCATTCGGCGCATTCTCTGCCTGACGCTGCAGTTTTTAAGTGGAAAAAGTCGAAGAGCTTTAATCTGTTCCGCGTTCAGTGGAAAATCATGTTAAAGAGAATTGAAACCCAATTTAATCCCTATTTTAATGCAACGCCGCGATTACGTCTAACGTTAGATTTATTCAATCACAGGGCTGCGCCATCCGTCGTCATTTTCACCCACAAAAATTGAAGGACACTTTGTACATTCCAAAGTGTGTTCGGCGAAAGCGTGTGGCCATTCCACTGACGGAAAGACGGACGGAAGGACCGACGGACGGACGGACGGACGGACATCCGGATGGACGGATGGACAGACGGACATCCGGACGGATGGACGGACATCCGGACGGACAGACGGACATCCGGACGGACGGACGGACGGACAGACGGACGGATAGATGGACATCCGGACGGACAGACGGACGGATAGATGGACATCCGGACGGACGGATGGACAGACGGACAGACGGACGGACGGACGGACGGACAGACGGACATCCGGACGGACGGACAGACGGACAGACGGACGGACAGACGGACATCCGGACGGACATCCGGACGGACGGACGGACAGACGGGCGGACGGACGGACGGACGGACACCGGACGGACGGACACCGGACGGACGGACACCGGACGCCGGACGGACACCGGACGGACGTGAGCATGAGACATTAAAGGCTTTCGCCTTAATAGTTCTGGAGAGCTCCACTACATGTTGATGCGGTCAGCACCGATGTAGGGCCGTCCTCGCCCGCACTGACCTGAAGACCCAAAGGGGTCTCCTGGATCATGCCGGGCGAGCAGCGGCGGCCACTGGTGTCTTGGAATGGGCAGACCACCCTTGACATTTGCCCCTCCCATTTCTTTCTTTTTTTTCTGTTTTTTTTAATTAATAAACGTTGTATCATCATCACCGTTGTAGGCCCTTCAAAAGAAGTGTTGGATGGCTATAAGTCCTACGGTTGTTCTAAACTATTTGTGCATTCGTTTGTCAGTTTTCAGATACTTATGTACGTAAGACATAATTTTGAAGATGAGTGGATGAAGGTTATAAGCGTTGTCGAAAGAGTACAAACAGACGAACCTATCTTCAGGCATAGCTACCGCCATAACACGAAATTGTTTAGCAGTACAAGTACTTCTAACCAGACAGAGTAAGATGGTTCTGGCTGACCAGATGCACGTGCCTCTAATGGCGTGCCGCGACTTTAATTCAAACCTCATTCGGGTTCACGACCCTTGTTGTACACTGTTTCCAATTGTGGGTTACGTACAACGAATAAACTTTTTCTAAACACAAAAAAACTATGCCTGGGTGGACGGACCCACGCCGCTGGAAGAACAAAGTTTCCGAAGAGCTTCGCGAGTTTGGCTGACTCAGAAGGTGAAGCGTGTTACCGACTCGTCAACGCCTCGCCAGGTTCCACGTGACACCAACTGGTGGAGGCATGAATTGTGGGCAATCCGAGACCACCACTAAGCATGCGTTTTTCGAATGCGTTGCTACTAAAGGTGTGGGGCACCTTGTATGGCCGATCTTTGAAGTTAGAGCTGCATCGCTGTCGCCAAGAAATATTGGCATGTTTGTCCAATCGATACTCTTCGTCACAATGTACATGATTTAGAGACGTCGCTACCAGACAGAAGCTCGTCGACAAGCACAGCGTACAGCGTTCCCAGGCTTGCATCGCATTTATCAAATTCTTTTCGGCTACCTAGTTGAGGAACTTGTAATGAGTGGTGTTGATGCCTTCTTAATGCGCTGGCACACTCGGTCTTGCGGAGTGTACGTGGGGAAAAACTGGAATTTCCGGCGGCCCCATACTGACTACAGGACAAGAAAAAAAAGTCACAGTTTAGCCGCAAGGGCGAAGCAATGAATGCGATCGCAGGAAATTGGAATCTCAAACGAAGATCTATGAGCAGCTCGATACTTGCAGCTTCCCACTGACGCACAAAGAAGGACGCTCGAAGAAGACGCGCAGGTATGCACAGGACAAGCTTGAACTAACAACTGTCACAGTTGTTACGCTTTTGTGTTTGAGCAACGCGCTGCAAATGTCGACAAGGCAGAACCCGACGCTCTCAGATATTTTAGATGTGAAACATCTTATGCCGAAGCTTAATCCGGTGGTGGTGGTGTGCGGCGTGGCCTCCCCTACTGCGCATGCGCAAACACTTAAAAAAATAAATAAAAACCTCCTTTCCCCTCTCTCTCCTCTAAGCATCCCTTCCCGCGGCAACCACACCCTCACTGCGCATGCGCCTCCCCTCCTCTCTCCCCTCCTACGCTACCCCCCTCTCTCCTCTAGGCATCCCCTGCCCGCGGCGTTCACACTCACTGCGCATGCGCGTCCCCCCTCTCTCTCCTCTTCTACCCTCCCCCCTCTCTCCTCTAGGCATCCCTGCCCGCGGCGTCCACACTCCCACTGCGCATGCGCGTCCCCCCCCCCCCTCTCTCCTCTCCTACGCTCCCCCCCTCTCTCGCCTCACGACGCGGACGCCGGCCACGTCTGCTAGCGAGTTTCTTGGTTGAAAAAACCGCCTGCTCGCGCTGCACAACCATTCACTGGCCACTCCGTATATATGGCAATGGATTTTGACTTGCAAGGTGGTGCCGGTGGGAGGTTTCTCCTGTTCGTTGTTGAACAATAAAAATTCGCAGCGTGCGCGTTAACTAAAAGCGAACTGCAGGGCCTCTGTGTCCAGTCGGAGTCTTCTGTCTCTTATTGCCGATTAGCAGCCATTGGCATGTTCCAGTAGGAAACACCGGTCCATCACTGCGTGCTTTGCGCCTCCCCAGTTTTCTCTCCTGCTCAACGATGCGATGAGTGCCAGCGTCAACGCCGCCGCCAGTGTAAGCGTTAGCGCCCGCTGCTTCACATCTACACATGGTTCCCTTTAGCGGGAGATGGTGTAATTTTTCTTCTTCTTTTTAAGTGCGGCGCGCGGAATGACCCCTATGCCTCTCCTGCCATGCGGTGGCGTCTGACTCAAGGTCTGCGTGGTGTTCTTTATTTACAGCGAAAGCTGTATGTGGCTAGGAGAAACGAAAAACCGCTCGGCATCTGTGTCACGAGCGGTCTCCATTGGCTGTGCTATCAGTTACGTCGTTCTGAGCGTCGTACCCAAGCTCGATCGCCATTGGCTGGGCGGTGAGTGACGTTGTCCATCCGGCCGCAGCCGTGGCGCCAAGCAGGCGCATCAGTTTCGACTGAGAGCTTCCACATGGGTAAGCCACGGATCCTACGAACTCCCGAACAGCGGACAACTTTTGAAGAGTGCCGACAGTAGAAACGTGAGAGAGCTCGCATTCGCCGGGCCGATGCTGCAGTCCCGGCACAAGAACAGGCCTGTGAGGCCGAGTGCCGGCAGCGCCTGCGTACAGTCGCAATCTTTTTGAGAGTGAACACGAGATCGCGTGGCTTTCCGAGCTCCCAGCGCAGTTAAGCGGCAGCAGCCAGAATCATTGCACATGCGCAGTGAGTTCGGCGTGCGAGAATTCTACCGTCGCGCGCATTGCGTCAGGCACGCAAGCGCGTATCGTCTGCTTCACGCGTACTGCAGTAAGGAAGCCATGTGCTTTAAAATGGCAAGAATTTTGAACTTGGAATTACGTCCCACACGATGCACGAATAAACCTGAATGTACGTTATATTTGGCTGGCGTCCCCAAGATCATTGTTGTTCTGTCGCTAGGCGCTTTCCCCGACGCACATTTTGAGTTCCCGCATGGCCTAGCGCCGGCACACAATGCAAGAGTTCTGAACGAGCACATAGGAAATGGTAGGGTCACAGTGCTCTGCTGGCCGGTGTGAACATTTGTGAAAATATATTGGAATATACATAAGAGCAGCCATGGTGCGACACCCTGTTCACGCGGCGACTGCGGACGAGCTCTAAGTATACCCGCTCGTAAAAAGGGGAAGAATCTTCGAGCTCATTACAACTTTCCGCCAGTGCTGTACTCGTCACTAACGTCCAGAATGGCAGCATTGTTTTTTTTCAAAGAGGCACACAATAAAATACGAATATAACAGCAAGCAAAATTATCCCAGTTTACTGATACTACTTCCTTAAGTGTATCAGTCTTTTGTCAAACGTGCCACAAATACCAGTCTGGGTGTTTTCTTTCTTCTTTTTCTTTTTGCCTGTTCGTTGTGCGACTATACAAGAGCACGGGAAGAAGAAAACACGAAGACTAGGTGACACGCCAAGCTTAAGAAGCACACCGTTTGAACTGAAATCATCCAAATTTTAGTTGCCACCATAATACGATCACCACCGAGGCCGGGAATGAGCTAGCAGACGACGCGTGAGCACTTCGATGACGTGATGCGCGCCAAGAGAAGCTACCCTCCTCGCGCATGCGCGCATATACTGTGCCATGTCGCCTGACGGCGCTAGTAGTACAGAAAGCCACGCGCTCCTGTGTTCACTCTCAAAAAGAATGCGACTGTACGGACGATCCGGCAGCCTTCCAAGCCGCGCTAAATCGCGAATGGGAATGCAAGCGCCGGTGGCGGGCGGATCCTGCAAACCACGCCGCCGAGTTAGCTCGCGATGTCAAACGCTTGCAGCAACGGCGCGCCGAAGAAGCGGCGTTGCGGGCAGAACAGCGTCGACGTGATGATTGCGGGAGCGCGTTTGCCGGGGCGAACACCCGCTTTCGGCGAGAGTTTCTCCAGCGGCACTTGGGCTTCGGCTGCGACGTCTGTGACCGCCTGTGGTTCGACCACAACCTGACAACGATAATTGGGGAAGGCTTCAGTGCAGCGTCGGGTTGAACCCACTGCTAAACACCGGAGCCGCACATTTCAGCTTCGCTGGTTAACCATTTGTACGGAGTGCTTGGGCGGTGCTTTTTTTAGATGTGAAGCATCTTATGGCGAAGCTTAATCCGGTGGCGGTGCTAGTGGTGGTGGTGTGCCGCGTGGCCTCCCTTACTGCGCATGCGCAAACCCTTTAAAAAACCCTCCTCTCCCCCCTCTCTCTCCTCTAGGCATCCCTCCCCGCGGCAACCACACCCTCACTGCGCATGCGCCTCCCCTCCTCTCTCCTACGCTCCCCCCTCTCTCCTCTAGGCATCCCTGCCCGCGGCGTCCACACTCCCACTGCGCATGCGCGTCCCCCCTCTCTCTCCTCTCCTACGCTCCCCCCTCTCTCGCCTCGCGACGCCGACGCAGGCAGCGTCTGCTAGCGAGTTTCTTGGTTGAAAAAACCGACTGCTCGCGCTGCACAACCGTTCACTGGCCACCCCGTATATATGGCGTGGATCTTGACCTGCAAGGTGGTGCCGGTGGGAGATTTCTCCTGTGCGTTGTTGAACAATAAAAATTCGCAGCGTGCGCGTTAACTAAAAGCGGACTGCGGGTCTCTGTGTCCATTCGCAGTCTTCTGTCTCTCATTGCCCATTAGCAGCGATTGGCATGTTCCAGTAGGAAACACCGCTCCATCACTGCGTGCTTTGCGCCTGCCCAGTTTTCTCTCCTGCGCAACGCTGCGATGAGCGCCAGCGTCAACGCTGCCGCCAGTGTAAGCGTTAGTGCCCGCTGCTTCACATCTACACATGGTTCCCTTTAGCGGGAGATGGTGTAATTTTTTTTTTTGGGGGGGGGGGGGGGTGTTCCACATCACGAGCTGATACAGAAAGGGGACCCTTTTTTGTGCGCGCGCAGTTTTTACATTGAAAGAAAATGTACGAACGTTGCGCGATAGAAAACACGCTCAAGCTCCTCCGAGATCTGCATACCGCCAGCGGTAAATGGTGTCTATAAATAGCTTGCCGTTATTATGCCGGCGCATGTATGGTGCGTGGCTCAGCGGTCTAACGCAGCGCGCTGAGGAGTGAGGGGTCGCTGCTTCGAAACCACGGTCGGGTGCCTTGGAATCTTTTTGCTTCTGATTTACTTTTATTTGTGCATTTTGATATGTATACATACATATACATATACAAGGCATGACGGCGACGGTGATGGCGGTGGCGACAGGCAAAAATCAGCCGAGAGTGTCCATATAATTGCTATCGCATAACAGTTACCGACTCTCCGTGCTATATTCGCCCACCCCGCTTTTTTTTTCTTTTTCCTACATCCTCGAGAAATCTGATACCTTTTGTCAACCGGTTTCTTGTGGTATTGTTGCTTGTTCGCGTAGAGCCTGCGCAGAATTGCGCCTAGCGTTTGTGCAAGTTATAAGGACGCAATTTA
>JALIZH010022992.1:0-29817 GCA_030522465.1 Rhipicephalus appendiculatus
CAGAGTGTCTGTTATGTAGAAAATGTCAGTGCGTGCCGCAGCAACATACATATTAGGAATACAATTAAAAAAAACAAAGAGAGAGATATAACTGCTTGTGTATTACGCCGGCGCGTAGACACTGGCGCGCTGTCGAACATCCACAACTTCAAAAGTGTAATAGTATTCATTCACCTGTGAATCATCAAAATACATGATCTTCCAGCTTACAAAAAATCACGCCATATCCACGAAGTGAAATGATGATGAGTGGGCGAAGCTCCGGAGGTACCTAATCTGGTAAACCATCAATCCCCGTAAATTTTGCCCACTCGATCATCATACAAAGACCTGACACACAAACGCGGGGGTCCTCATATATGACGTTAAGCTCAGGGGAACGTTTGTTGTCGGCGTTGCCGTTTTGCCTTTCGAAGGCGATAGCGCGTTCACGATCGTTTTCATCCATGGCAGAAAGAGAATGTGTGGTCTGGAACGCGCTTATACTTCATGGTCATCAGCGTCATCGTCATCGTTATCACATGTAGTGGGTACATTCCACTATACTGGAACGCGCTTATTCTTCATGGTCATCAGTCGTCATCGTCCTCTTTATCACGTGGAGTGGATACATCCCACTATACGTGGCTACCTACTACTACTACTACTACTACTACTACTACTACTACTACTACTACTACTACTACTACTACATACTACAGAGGAGGGACAGACCCACACGCTGAGGAGCTTCGCCCCTAAAAGGGAATGAAAAAATTGCCGAAAATATGTAAAAAAGGAGAGCGCAACTATCGCTGACAAAGAAAAAAAAATTAAAAGGACCATGCGGCGAGGAGAGTGTGAGCGGTGGTCACTATCAGCACTAGTAATGTGTTAATCTAGCAGCTGATACAGAGAGAAAGGGGAAAGGGACGAGTAGTTATTTGATGCTTTTCCCCACGTGGTTTCCCACTCCATCCCACTCGCTCATTGTTTCGGGCCACTCTCCCCCATATTGGGTGGTTCATTTCCTGAGCTCTCTGGCAACCATGGAGGCTACTCAGCCGCGTCTCGCGTGCCCACCCTACGCCAAATTACGCGCGCACCCAACTCACGTGCCAAAGCGAACATTGCGTAAGTCTGCTTGCAGAGTCCAGGAAGACAGCTGTCCCAAACAAGCGGAAGCAATAGCATTAAATCAACAAGGATGGGTATATAGGCGGATTTTTGAGAGTAAGCGTGGTGACACCAGTGCGGAACGTGGGTGAGTTGAGATATTTTGAATAGTCGTTTGGTATGCGCTCAGCTTACCACAGTTCGATCGTAATGCTAAAGCCATACACATCCGCATGCTACTGAGCTTCCTGAGGAGTGAGAAAATATTCTACATGTAGCTCATTGATATGCTTCGTACAGACCTATGGTCACAGCTCCATTTTTAGGGTTTTGTCTACCAGGCACTAAAAAAGTGGAAGGCACACATAAGTTTGGCGGAATTCGAAGTTTGCAGAAATGTACCCTTTTTTCTCAGACTAGACATGTTGGAAGTTAGCGCCCACTGTGTCTACATGTCCCTTCATTTTGCCCTGTGTTTTATGTGCGCAACAAAGAAACCTATTTAAGTGTGCTACCAACAAGCCCGCATCGCATCCCTGGTGGGAAAAACCACCAGGCTTGCGCGGAACGCGCACCACAGTCACAGCGAAAGATGGAAGAGTGGTCATTCTAGAGCTGTTCTTAAACACTCTTGGGGCAATTACTACAAGTACACTTCCATGGTATCAATTACGCCACAAATCATCGTAACTTTTGTGTAGTGGGGAAGCGTCCACTATGCCATTATTCGTCATTCTTCGGAAAAGCGCGGTACCCGCTACACACTTGTAACGCATTATGTGCACTTTGTTGATGCTGTGGTTGACGGCGATGAAGAATTATGCGTGAGGCTTTTGTAATGGGTAGGAGCATTCAACGACCCACTGTTTGCGCAATTCGCATTGTGAGACGCCTGGTTGTTACTTGACTGTTCTAAAACGCTTTATTTCACATGTTAACACGATTCCTTATCTGAGATGATCCCTAGCGAAAATTCTCATATGACACATATGCCTCGTATCCAATAATTTCGTATGAACACATATGAATCATATGTGTTCTCGTATGATCATACGAGATTATTGGATATGTGTCATATGTGTCATATCAGAATTTTCGATAGGGAAGCCTGCATAGGGTCAGTTTGCAACGGAGTTTCAAGCACCGGCGTTGCTCAGTGGTAGAGTACTGGGCTGCCGCGCAGATGGTTCGATTCCCATTCTGTCCTAGGTATTTTAGGGGCGAAGCTCCTTATCCCGTGGGTCGTGCGTCCCTTGTAGATTGTAGTACGTAGTAGCCACCTGCGTAACCAGCAGTATCTCCCTGTGTGATGACGATGACGCTGCCATCACGGCACACCACATGGAATGTACCCACTATGCGTCATAACGATGAGGCTGATGACGATGACGATCGCGATGCCATACAACACTTGGCGATGACGCTGCCATCACGGCACACCACATGGAATGTACTCACTATGCGTCATAACGATGACGATGATGATCGCGATGCCATACAACACATGTCATCGCGATATGGTCTCACATGCATATCGTTTGACCACATGCAACCAACCACCATCACGTCTTTGATGATGTACCTCCGGAGCTTCGCCCACTCATCATCATTCACTCCGCGGATATGCTGTGATTTTTTATTTATTTAGTTTTTTTTCTTATATCGCGCGATAGTGGTTACGGACACCGACAGTGGCGATGGCGGCGGACAACTACGGCGCAAAAACGGCCCTTGTTGAGATCTAATAACAGTTTTTGCTGTAATAATCGGCGTGGCTCGAATTCCCGCCGGTATACGGGCACATCGCATGCACTAAGAACATACCGTTTAGGCTCTGAGAAGAAAACGTTCTATAACATGTTTCGGCCTTTCGCATTGCCTCATTCTCTATAAGGCAAATCGGCAGCACCACTTTGAAGGGACCGACAATAACAACATTCCAGAGCAGTGAAACGGTTTCGTGTTCTCCTATTATAAGCACATGCTTAGAGATGTCCTGAAACTCATAAAAATTTGTTCATAAGACATCTACACATGTTTCCTCAGTGCTGACAACTTCGAAAGTACTGTAGATCATCTTTACGAGAAAAAAAAAACAAGCAATACTAATCTTTTCAAGGGCACTTTTCTCCATTGGGTGCGCCTTTTTCTCCCTTATCTCACCTCTGATCCCATCACCGAAGGAACAATGGACATTCTTTCTGGGTGTGTTCCTAACGCCGATAACATCTTCGCAGTTTAGATCGACTAAATGAAACGCCGCAATGTTCGCTCTTAACTCCTCCTTTTTTTAAAAAGCCCGCAGTACCACCCAAGCTAGCCAGTGATGTTCCGTGCAGGGAATTTTCCCTTTTTCAGGGATTTTTCGACAGTCATTTTGGACGAAAGGGAAAAAGGGAATCTTCGCGATATTGCAGGGAATTTTGAGGGGCGGCGAATTTTTTTTTTTTATAACGATCAAAAGACTGTGGACATGAGGCTTTCGCATGTCGCAATCGTTTCTGGCGCATGTAGCGCCAAACCACAGCCGCTAAGGTTCGTTTTTAAAGACCATAGGTTTTCTTGGGATAATTCAACGCAGAAACATTGATGACATTGATTTGACTGACTGCTGGTTTGTGTGGCCAGCGATTCAGCTGCCCGGCGAAAGTTTAAGCCCGTGCTCAAAGCCCGCCCATCTTGATCTGGTGAATCTGTTCATACTTATGAACATTGTCAATCACAAAGCAAATATTACACATATTTGAGACGCAATATCAATACGTACGTATTCGGCAGTGTGTGTGTGTTTATTTAGAAAATGCATAGATACGTAATGCTAAACACCGCAGAGTTTATTACGCTGCGCTGACCATGCGACGGTATGAAAGCGATGGGAAGAGCCTGAAACACGTCGAACACTATATGTATGTATATATATATATATATATATATATATATATATATATATATATATATAACTTTTTTGTGCAGGGAAATATGCGGGGATTTTTGGCGATGTATGCGGGGAAAAATGCCGGAAATGGGGAATTTTCGGGTCTCGGAAAGGGGAATTCTTCTGTCCAGGACGGAACATCACTGAAGCTAGCGGTGGCGTCATATCATCGCTTGCCGGATCCACAGATGCTTGCTTGCACGCAAAAACGAATCGTGACAGAAATGCAGACAGAGCTTGGGAAACAGTTTTTCCGACAGCCGAAACCTCCAACAGTGAGCAAGGCTGAGTCAATCCTGCCAACAGTATAAATGTGCGTGTACTTGGTGACAGAGCCTACGATAACGTAGCACAAAGCTGTGGCGTCCGCTATGTTGCACTTATCTTGTTGTAGGAGTGGTATACCCAACTCGTTACATAATGCGGCAAAAGCAAGCTACACGTCACGTTTCACGGGATTGCGTGCCGTTCTACACTCCTGACCACCACCCCCGCCGAAAGTGTCATGGCACAGCCTCGAACGATCACTTTTCGCCACGGGCACGTTCAGCGGCCGCCTACTGTGCGATAAAATGGACCACATCGGATGGCACATTCATAGAAGACTGCACTTCGTCGCACTAAAACAATGCAGTCATGTACGTGACGTGGGGATAATAGGGAAATAGGCTACGTTAGAGCTGGCTATCCCATCATCATGATAATAATAACGAAGAGAAACATAAAAACAAGAAAAACATGAAAACATAAAACAAATAAAAATAATAATCTTAAGCAATATCAAGTTGGTCGCGCAGGTCACCACGGATATGCCAGGACAGCATATTCCCAAACACAAACCAACGAGCCCAGATAATTTAGTTGCTTATTCTGCATTCCAAGTGCATTTGTCTCTTCACTAACGCTGCTTGATTTCGCGTCTCTTTCCTATTCTTCCACACTTTCGACTATATATGTTGCGCAGTATCCTTGTGTTCATACCTGAGCTTAGTGACGGCAACAAATCCTAGCTATACGATTGCACCCAATCTAATTAACAAATTACCAAAAGCCTTCTCATTCCCACTCAAGTTGGACGACCTCCGACTCATAATTAGTGAAGATCTAGAGTATCAACATACAGACTTTAACGCGAGGCGTTGCTGCGGTTGCTTAGTGGCACCGGACTCAACGACACATTCTGACTGTGTATAACTATTATTTTCTTGTATTCGTTGGGCATTCTTTTCTATAGTCGTAAGAATATCTGGTGCCGTCCCAGGCCCTCCCTTCTCACTCTATCATGCGCCCCTTAGAATTCCCAAATACGAGGTAACCAACTAGACGACACTCCTGGTTGGCCTTCCTGCAGTCTTTATTTTAAATGCGAAGCATTTCTTAGCGAACTTCGGCGACTTTGAGCGTATCTATCTATCTAGCTATCTAGCCGCCTACGACTTTGTGCTCTCCTGGCCGTATCGTTAATGGGATTTATACGAAATTTGGTATGGCATAACATGACTGTATGACGAACATAAATGGCTGGTCATATCATGAAAATCATGACTAACTTGTCATGAAAAGTATGATTTACATGCCACGCTCATGGCGCGTTCGCGGCCGTTTCGTTAGCTTGATATACACCAAATTTGGGATTGAGTGACGTGACTGTATGACGAACATAAATGACAGGTGGTAATATGCAAATAATCCCGTGAATGTCATGAGCGACATGACTTGCATGCCACGCTCATGGCGTGCTCGCGACAGTTTCTTTAGCTTGAGATACACCAAATTTGGTATTGAGTGACATGACTGTATGACGAACATAAATGGCAAGTGGCGATACGGAAATCATGACATGTCATGAGCGACAAGACTTGCATTCCACGCTCATGGCGCGCTCGCGGCCGTTTCGTTAGCTTGATATACACCAAATTTGGGTTTCAATGACGTGACTGTATGACGAACATAAATGACAAGTAGTAATATGGAAATCATGACATGTCATGGGCGACATGACTTGCATGCCACGCTCATGGCGTGCTCACGGCCGTTTCGTTTGCTTGAGATACACCAAATTTGGTATTGAGTGACATGACTGTATGAGGAACATAAATGACAAGTGGCAATATGGAAATCATGACATGTCATGAGCGACATGACTTGCATTCCACGCTCATGGCGTGCTCGCGGCCGTTTCGTTAGCTTGATATACACCAAATTTGGGATTGAATGACGTGACTGTATGACGAACATAACTGACAAGTGGCAATATTGAAATCATGACATGTCATGAGCGACATGACTTGCATGCCACGCTCATGGCGTGCTCGCGGCCGTTTCGTTAGCTTGAGATACACCAAATTTGGGATTGAGTGACATGACTGTATGGCGAACATAAATGACAAGTGGCAATATGGAAATCATGACATGTCGTGAGCGACATGACTTGCATTGCACGCTCATGGCGCGCTCGCGGCCGTTTCGTTAGCTTGATATACACCAAACTTGGGATTGAGTGACGTGACTGTATGACGAACATAAATGACCAGTGGTAATATGGAAATCATTACTTGTCATGTGCGACATGACTTGCATGCCACGCTCATGGCGCGCTCGCGGCCGTTTCATTAGCTTGATATACACCAAACTTGGTATTGAGTGACGTGACTGTATGACGAACATAAATGAAAGTGGTAATATGGAAATCATGACTTGTCATGTGCGACATGATTTGCATGCCACGCTCAAGGCGTGCTCACGGCCGCTTCGTTAGCTTGAGATACACCAAATTTGGTACTGAGTGAGATGACTGTATCACCAACATAAATGACAGGTCCTAACATGTAAAACATTACGTGCAAATTATGTAAAGCACTATTTGCTCCTTCCTGGCGGCTTCTCATTACATCGATTCCCACAGTGCGTGGGATCTGCCGGCTTTTTTTAACCTTTATCTTGCATTTCCTGGGCTGCATGGCAACCTCTACTTAAATTAGAAGAAAGCCACTAAAACATCGAAAAAAAGGAAGAAAACTGAGAGGCAGAAGCAGAGACAGTGAACACAGAGGTGGCTCTGTGTTCACTGCCACCTCAGCCACCTCTGTGTTCATTGCCTCTGCTTCTGCCTCTCAGTTTTCTTCCTTTTTTCGACGTTGTAGTGGCTTTCTTCTAATTTAAGCATGTATCAATTTGCCCAACAAGCAACATTCTTGATCCCCTACTATTCGTTGCCTCTCGGTGGGCGCACGCATTGGGAATGCGTACTAACTTCACCCCGCGTTCTCATCAAACTGCTGCGCGAAAAACGCAGGGGCGGAACAAACACGACAGAGACGAGTGATGAACTTGCATATGGCAAAATAACGCAGCGAATAATGCAACGATTCCATATTGCCACGTGGTCTCCTCGTTAGTATAGCGGTCAGTACACCTGCCTGGTAATCGGTATTGCCACGGGCACTTAAAAAAAAGCAGACTTGGCTATCTTATCGCTCACTGAAGCCATAGCGCTGAAAAGACAGGGACCACAGAAGGAGGACGGGACGTGCGCTAAAAAAGGTTACAGCCCGCCAAACAGGGAACACAGAGGTGGCTTGTTGGGCAACACTCTTGTGTTCATTGCCTCTGTTTGGCGGGCCGTAACCCTTTTTAGCGCACGTCCCGTCCTCTTTCTGTGGTCCCTGTCTTTTCAGCGCTATGGCTTCAGTGAGCGTTACAAACCAACTGGCCCAAAAGTCTGTTCTCTTGTATCTTATCGCGTTCTTGAACCGCGTCTCGCATGTCATCGGGTGCAGCCGTATGCCATCGTGATGCCCAAATGTGTTGCGGAGCAACGAATAGATAAGCGATCACCGCACCCGCCGGCGTGCAGTCTGGTAGCCATCGTTCAGGCAGGCAGTTCCGTTTTCGCCGTCGCCGAGCGGTGCGTGTTAGCTTGCTCTCGGGCGCAAGTCAGCCCAATAAATTGCTTTTATTTTATTGCGGTCGTGGTCTGCCTCTCTACTGGTGTGTGCACCGGCCAGCGCACCATCACCTACGTGACAATATTAATAATTTTCGAAAATTTGCAATATTTTTCAGTAACCTCTACAGAACGTCCTCAGTACCACGTCCCCGTTTATGCGTTATTAAAAGTGCCAAGAAATGCAATACTGACGCACATGTGAAGCAAGACCACGGATATCAAAGTAGCAAAAACGTCAGACCTTAGCACATGGAAAGATTGTATCTTAACGCGGCCACTCTCACATAACAGCAGGCCAGGAAGTACGAGAACACTTTGCGATGGAAATGGACTCGCAGCGTCGTGTGACCCTGTGCAACGTGCCGACGAAGCACTATGGCAGATTATGTCATTAATTTACCCTCCGCCAGCGAGTCTTCCCTGAGAAACAGACAGTCACATTTACGCTAGGGTTACAACGCGCAAGCTCTGACATTAACGGTCCCTTGTTGCTTGTGATCTTTCGCAGGCTCACCAGCGAAGGTGCCGTAATTCAAAATAGTAAAAGTTAGCCGTGGTTATCGTCAACGATAACACATTTTTCGATAAAGCTGTATTGCCGAAATGGGGCGCCGTGCTTAACCGGTAAACGCGCAACATGCACGTAAACGATGAAGACAGTATGGATATTGTTCCATCATATTAGGCTACTATGGCGGCTAAAACTTCAGTACTGCCTAATCTGTAGCAGGTGATCATCGAACAGTGAAATGAATTTGCACTGTATTCCATTGCACTTAAATTATTACGTTCTTATGGGTGCGTTTTGAAGGTGTTATTTAGTTAAGAAAAAAAAAACGTAAGCACAGGTCGACAACCGTAATCCTAAAGAAACGCCAGGAATGTGCAGCACAGTTTCGAATGAAGATTTCATCGGTGTAAATTTGTTTAGTCCTTTCAAGGCGAAAGCCTTTGATTCCATGTTTCATGGCCACGTTGCGCGGCACACAAAAAGAATCCTGCAAGCTAACTCCTACCCATGTCCGACGTCCCTTAATAGCATATGTTCGGACATTGACCCGAACAGTTCTGGTGCGGCCTAAGGCGAGGCTCCTACTTTGTCCCAGATGCACTGGCAGTGCGGGTTGTTGGGTCCTAAGTTCACCACCGAAGCGCCGGACGCTTTAATCGACAGTTCCGTATGTTAAGCCCAATCCCTGGCCGTTCAGCGCACCCGTGACCAGTTCGGCAGGCTAGATCTGTCGGTCTCGTCGTGAGATTAGCCGGCTGCGCGTTTCACCGCGTGTTTCTGGACCCATTAAAAGATTACTCACTCACTCACTCACATATCGCGTGAGCGCGCGAGCTGCGTGGTCAGTCAATGCTCCCTAGAAAAAATTTCAGGCCTGCTCACTGCCGCTGTGACGTCACTACCGCTGTGACGTCACGAGGCTGTGAAGCATCGCCATCAACGTCTTCCGTGGAAAGATAAAACATTCGCGGCGAGTTTTATATGTCCAATAGCTTAATTTTGCCTTTCCCGTCGAGATTGGCGCTGGTTTAAGGAATGTATCACACTTTAAATACTTTGGTGATTTATCCGTAAGGCATTTATTATTGCACGTAAAATTAAGAAAAGTTTTTACGCTATCGAACATGTGACCGATTTACACTAGCAAAGTTTGATGGCCCAACAAAGTGACGAGATAAATAACGTACATTTTATTAATTTTTTATTCTTCATTTATATACAAACACAGACACATGTCACGCAGTCCAGAACATGCGCAGAAACTGTTCCTGTTCATCTGCTACACTTCTGCAGTTTTCTCTGCTGAGCGAGCGCTTTTGTACTGTCGTGCCGCTTCTTGGTTCGGTGTACTTGGCAGTCGCCCTTAAGTATTCCGTCTTGAAATGGTGCTCATACACCAGAAAACCATTTAAGAAAGTGATTTATCACAGGGTTTCTGCTCCACGTGCCCCTTATTGGCTATGTTACTAAACAGGGAATCTTTGAGGTGTCTACAGGCATCCAAATTCGGTTGAAGAGCAGCAGTACGTATTTCAAGGAAATAAATTACGCGAAGGTGCTGGAAAGACTGGCGCAAAATTATAATACCGCAAAAAAAAAAAGAATGGTGGAGCAACGGTAAGAAACACGACGTACTACATAATAGATGCACGACGCCACGCACATGCCCTCGTTCCCTTTTTTTCAACAAAGTAATCCGAGGTGTTACAGTAAGCCGGCGGCGCTATGCACAAATATCGAAATGTCAACCAACGCTGAATGAAAAAAAGGCCCCCCACCTCCCCGAAGGGAATCGTGAGGAAATGCGAATGCATTTCGAGAGCGCTTCACTTCATTTATATATGGTGGTTGTGGTTCGAAGAAGGAAAAGGCGCCTAATTTCTGCAGCCCGGTCGGGAGCACGGCGCAGCGCCTGTTTTTTTTTCTTTTTTTTTCTTTCTCTTTTTTATATATATAGCTCCGCCCAGCTCCCACGATGCGAACGCCCTCACGCGTCAGAGCGCGCTCCTCCTCTCCACTCACTCTCCGCTACTCCGCCCGCACCACCTGCTCCGGTGGCTAGGGGCGAGGATAAGCGCGCGCGCCCGCAGCTGTTGCTATGGGAGAGGGAGTGAGAGCGGAGAGATAACACCTGCCGCGGACAACGCCAACGCCGCACAACGCCGGATGCCTGACATAGCCCGACTATGAAATGCATTCGCATTTAAAACGCCTATTCTGAGAATATAGTGCCATGCGCGTTTATTGCTTCATTTTGATGTGTTCGCGGTGCGAGCAGCGGAACGAAAAGCGCACCTCTCGCTCCGCTCGTGAAGTCGGATTGAGCGGATAGTGAAGGTGCATCTACTTCGTTTCGCCATCGTTTTGCGGCCAAGCAGACCGCGTCTGTGCAGACGCGCTCGTACAAATCACGTAATCTATGCAGTTCCTAGCACTGTCTCGGGACGCTACGTTATCGCGAGAGTGAGCGTCAGTGACGCTCAGCTAAAAGTGTCTAATGTCAAGACTTGCTAACAAGTCAGAAGCGCACACTACATCATTTTACAGAAAGAACCGAACGTGTTAGAGGTGGTGCTTTTAAAACAAATCAAACGCATACCTTCGAATCACGGAGAGAACGCATATCGATGTCATCCCGATGGACGGCACGATCTTTTTTCCCTTTTTTGGTCGTCCTTGGGGGGAATGAAAACACTCGGACCTTCGGTACATTGTCAATATCGGCGACAGTGGGGCCCGCAGCACTGCCCGATTGGGAAAGATTGCAGCTGCACACTACGCGAACATTCAGTGAACGAAGCACATCACATCGCCACGCAGCACTTCACAGACGCGGAAAAACACGCTCTTCTTCATGCAGTCGCCAAAAGAAACACCAGCACGCCACGACAGGCTTCTTCAGGCTTAGAAATCCTGCTCTCTCGAACGGTGATAGCATGCATGCACACGTCTACTCGGGAGTGACGTCAGAGGCACTGCCCGGAGTGGTGAGCAGGCCTGAACTATTTTTCTAGGTGGCATTGGGTCAGTTCACCTTTTCAGCATTCCCGTGAGCAAACACATAAACGCGTTTAAATATCACGTGGCTGCGCCAAAGCCGCCTTCAGTTCATCTTTGCGGCGTTCGCGTGACAAAAAAATTACAAGCATTGTTCACGTAATATGAAGCGCCCTACTGGGGCTCTCTACATTACGTAGTACATAGCCACAGAGCATGAATTTCATCTTCGAATCGTCTTAGGCGAATACATAAGGCACCCTGTAATTTTTTCCTCTTGAGAGGCTCTAGAGGCATGTCATTTCTTAAAAGCGAGTGTGAATCCCACTCACGCAATTTCGTTGTCTTACACAGGAATACGCAAATCTTTGTTTCTTTTTGTTTGCCTTTGAGGAGAACGTAACTGGCAGCAAGAGTTCCACATTGATGGGCAACGAATATTTCGATCGATCATTGTAGTCGAAAAGCAAGCGAAACTTGCGCAATTTTCATTTCTTTTTTGAGGAACCCAAAACAAAGTTACGTAGTGAATGACAAAGGGGGCCGGAAGTGTCACCGAGTAAAAAAAAAAACAATACGTTGTTAAGTTTGCTTGTCGATTCATTGGAGTTTGTGTACATGTTTTTTATGTTAACAATGCCGCTCTACACTAGGGGTGCCAAGCCTGAAGGAAATGCGAAGCTGGGTGGCCTTCTTTGTTTCTATTCGTTGTTCTTTTTCTTTCCTACTCTATTTTTTTTCTCTTTCTCCTTTTCGGTTTTTATTTTTGCTGTAGTTTTTATTTCTCTTTATCTGTACTTTTTCCTTCCTTTCTCTTGATGTATTCCTTTCTGTTTTTTGCTGTTTCTATTTTTCTCGCCATTTTTGTCTTTCTCTGTCTTTCTATTTCACGCTTGCTTCCTGTATTTTTCTATTTTTGTGCATAGTTTTGCCTGCGTTGTGCCAAGAGCATATATATTTATGTTTTTTTGTTCATGATGATAAGCGATCATCACCACGGCACTCGAAGAACAAGAGGAAGCAGACTTCTCCTTGGCCCGAGCGAGCGCTCAATATCCGCGCGCTCAGTATGGAACATTACGCCAAGCGACGACAACAGCATACTACAGCACACGACAACATACGACAGCCCGGCCCCCTACAGTGCTCCGCACTTAAAAGATCTTATCAAGGAAAGTTTAATCAGACAGAGAGAACGAACTAAGGGAGAAGTGAAAAAAGCAGAAACTTAATGTAGTGATCGTCTGTGAGTTATGGGCACGGAAAACATTCCGTGACATCTGGAAGTTTGAGAACTATTGATCTGTGCTGGAGCATACGACGGCATGGTGCGCTGCTGACGTGAGTAGTTCATCTTGTGGCTGGACACGCACGAAGGTCATTTGATCCCTTACCGTAATCCACTGGCCGACTTCGCTCTCACATAAAAGTTTCGGAAAGTAATGATGTGAAATATGCACTAATGCACTAAGCAATAACAACGATGAAAGGAGGCGTACTGTTTGAATACATCTGGAAAATCGCAACGAATTTGCCTAATGCATGGACTTTGCGAAACTTAAAAGATAAACATTACTGCCTCCAAATCTCATGTTCTACAGTGCAGATAGCGTGGTGCTGCCGCTAACCATAACTTCGACAGCAATCGAAGAATCCTTGAACTGCTGCTTTTAGGAGCGAAGCTCCTTAGGCTTGCACGTTGTCTTTTGTCGCCGTCGTCCTCGTAGGTCCCCGTCGGAACAGCTGCGGCTCCGCTCCGAAACCCTCTCTCAGCAAGATCAAGGTCATGACGACGTGCGCAGAACCGTCCGTAGGGCGCACACCGCGGGCATACCGACCGCGCAAAGTTGTGGCACTGCGGTGGCGCCGCTCCAAAACCCCTCTCCGAGCAAGCGCACGACGTCGTGCGTTGAACCGTTCGCACAGCGCACGCAACGCGCATACTGCCCGCGCGCAGGTGTTGCGCCGGCGCCGCGCCGCTCGTACCTAGAGCGCGCATACAAGCCGTGTACAGCGCACAGAATTGCTCGCAAGCCGCTCGTACTTACACCGTGCAGCGCTAGCGCATCGATCAATGGCGCTACACTTAATAAAATAAAATGACGTAGCCTGGTTTATCAATGCGTGTTTTCAGGAAGATTAGATAACTCACGGAAAAACTAAGTTTTCTATTATCTCTCGATTAAACGTTAGACAACTTATAATTATAAAGGCCAAACACACGGATTATATTTGCTTTGAAAAATAAATATGAAGTATGGGAATTATAGGCTACATTAAAAGGACTCGTACAAACCTTGTCTGCAGTAGATGAAGTATTTCATGATTTGGATATGCCTTCGTACCCTATACTAAAAATGATAATATAAAGAAGAAAGAAAAGAGTGTATTGTGAACGAGAAACTTTATTTAAAAGGTAATATACATCTTTGAGACGCCATCATACCGACCCCACGGGATAACTTGTCTAAAATCGAATTGATGAGGGCATTCCAAGGCATATTTTGTGTGAATGCAAGGCAGTGCAGACGAATAGGGTAGACCCAATAGGCACAGAGAACAAGGGGCTGCGTTCTCAATCGTTTACAGCAGTCAGACTAGCGATAATGCAGCCATTTTCGAAAGCACTCCGAATGGCACAACCTTCTTCATTACGTATGGATATGTCTAGCCTAATGAGGTTTCTTTTTTCTGCAGGACTTGTACTTTCTATTGAACTATCGAAAGCTTATATGCCGTCAATAGCCAGTGTGCTCGCATTAGCCAGGTCATGTTCAACTTATACGATTTCCGTATTGCACTATTCATGTTCCGTGTCGTTAGATTTTACACCATTATTCTAACGACTCCGCCCCAAACACTCTCAAACTAACGTAACTTTTTGTCGTTAACTATTCACCGCTTTGTTCGCATTACAAGAGAGTTGCTCGGAGGATGACTATAAAATCGTGCTTGGTTAGCCGGTTAATCGAGGGAATTCTAAAGAGACATCATTCTCAATGTGCTAAAAACTTCCGTGCGACCGGGAGCGTGCCATTAGCCGGGCATACCCATTACTGGTCTTTCTCCTTGTAGTATAAGAAAAAAAACAACTTGTGTTAAAAAAAAGAACTGGGCAGAAACGGCGAACAATTATCGTTAGAAAGCGGAGATGCTTGCATAAGGGGACAGCTCCCCTCTCGACAAGAGATTACCGCTACCACTGCTTTTGTTCTTGGAGATAAACTCGAAACGCGGTCGAGTGGGGCGGGGGCGATACGTAGTTTCTGGCGATGAGACAAGCATTGAAAAGCACTTGGTTGCGTTTATGACCTAAGTCAGGCCCCAGGATGCTCATTAGCCGCCATACATTATTCACTAAGGGTCAAATGAGGCGAGAATAGCAAGAAGAGAAAATGTCAGGGGTTCAATATAATAAAGCGAAAAGGGAGCGTTTGGGGAGAGGCATCAAGGTAAGCGCACTCACCGCTCCTGTGAGAAGGGAACTCCGTTACGGCTGCATCTGGATTCATCGATTAACTAGCAATCGATTGAAACAAGAAATAAATGCATCCCCGCAATAAGCATGTCCCTGTTTCGAAAATTAAGGCTCCTCGAATGGAATGGCAACGGTGGTATTGCTGAGTCCTGCTAATATAGCGCAGTATGCGCGTGCGTTTTCAAACAACTTTCTTTTTCATCCTAAATTCCCATGTTATGTCTCTCCTTCAGCGTGCAATGGCTGAATCTGGTTGAAGAAACTAATGACTGGAGAGATGTTCTTCTGATCGCCTCATCAACGCATTTGCTGTGGTCACGCGGAGAATAGACGAGCGACCAGTACGCTCCTCAGAGTCACGTCATTTCTTCGAGCTCTGAATGGCAGCACATGATCCAACTGATATTCGTTTTTACTTCATTTTGTATTGCACCTGACAACCCTCACCGTTACTTCTTGTGCAGACACCGACGTCAGTTTATGTATGTATTTTCTTTATCATTTATAAATTTATTTACTCGATGCCTCTCTTACTTTCGCTACATTCCAGTGTTTCTCCTGCCACACCGACATAAACTTTGGCCGCTGGCTGTCATTTCTTATTTTAACTAAAATCATATCTTTAACAGTTTTCTACCATGTGCATAGATTTTTAATGCGAAGCATTTCTTTGCGTACTGCAGGCACTTTTAATCTATCTATCTATCTATCTATCTATCTATCTATCTATCTATCTATCTATCTATCTATCTATCTATCTATCTATCTATCTATCTATCTATCTATCTATCTATCTACCTATCTATCTATCTATCTATCCACCTACGTCTGGGTGCTCTGATCATCTTAACATGTGGTAAACCAAAATTAGTATGGGAGGGCAACAGGGTTTGACGAATATGACTTGCTAGTCGTGACATGAATAATGTGACAATCCCGTCGAGTAAGTCGTCTAACCATTTTCGCCAGACAAGCGTGGCACGTACCAGTATACCAAGAGCGGGTATGTGCCACAGCGGTTGCGACCTGCTCCGCAAGGTAACATGAATATCATCGCAAGTACTGCCCTCGATATCCAGTCAACGGCCGTCCAGAGGGCCCGTGAAAGAGCGGAGAGGCACGGCCTCCCGATTCCGACATGGGAGCAGCCAGCAGTGAGCCGAGGGCCTCAGCAAGTCCTTCCCAGCTAGTCCCTCAGGACATCAATAAAGTTCTTTGTCTGTCTGTCTGTCAACTACTCGAAAGAGAAGTGCCTACTTTGTCAATGAACTCCTTCATGTTTTTTTTTCTTTCTTCAGTCTGTCCACGCAATATTTATTTCGAGGAAATAAAATACAAAATGGCCATATAAATGCACATTCGGAGGTCCCGAAGTAACGACTGTCGGGGAAACTCCTAACAAGACATAATTGCGAGCTAGAAGGATCTTGGCAGAGAGCATAGGTCGGCGAACTCACTCATGAGTCGACTCACTCGGACTCACTCAGACTCAGATTGAGCCGTGAATCTGAGTCTGAGTGAGTCTGGGTGAGTTATATGTTGGTGAGTTTGAGTCCGAGTGAGTCCAGTAGAAGAAAATTTTTGTGAGTGTGAGTGCGAGTCAGTTCGGCTCAGGAAACTTTTGGTGAGTCTGAGTCCGAGTGAGTCCAAAGCGCAAGATATATTTCTTAAGTGAGTCTGAGTGAGCTCCACTTTTTTTGCCGACCTATGGTCATATTTACTCATCTTCAACATTTCTATCAGCCTTGCCTGGATTCACGTTTATACTCACGTCTACTCACACGCATTCAAAAGCAATGTCTTTTATGCACCATTTGAATATTTATTGATCAGAGGCGCGAATTACGCACGGGAGTGCCTTGATTCTCCCCTCCCCCCCCCCTCCTGCCAGCTCTTCCAAAAAAGTTTTTGATAAATATATCTTATGTTGTCATCTCTTTCAAGAAAAAATACAGTACTGGTTCACGAGCACTCATAACTCGTATTCGAAGGTACTATATCAAAAGGCGCCAAGAAGAGCACCGACTACGTGAGATATTGGTGTTATAGAGCATTGACATCATGGTCAAAAAAAGATAATTCTAGGCTAACGGACTCATGAGTCGACTCACTCGGACTCACTCAGACTCAGATCGAGCCATGAGTCTGAGTCTGAGTGAGTCCGGGTGAGTAATATTTTGGTGAGTATGAGTCGGAGTGAGTACGGTTGAAGAAAATTTTCGTGAGTGTGAGTCCGAGTGAGTCAGGCTCAGAAAATTTTTGGTGAGTTTGAGTACGAGTGAGCTCTAAGCGCAAAATATATTTCGTGAGTGAGTCTGAGTGAGCTCCATATGATTTGCCGACCTATGGCAGAGAGCGAGTGATATGTTTTAAACGATTTCTAGAACATCAGTAATAATGGAAAAGAAAGAGAAAGGAACAAATAAAAATCAATAAAGAGTGCCATGATAATCACAAATGCAAAATGAAAGAATGAAAAAGTCAAGTGGAAGAAATCACAAAGATAACTGACAGACACTTAAATTCCATAAAATTTTGATCATTTAATATGCCAGCTATTGCTCCTGATTTTAAGTAAACCTATGCTCCTGTATCATGTGTGGCTAATATAAATTTTAACTGCAACCTCAACCATCAATTCCGTGCCAATTTCATTTTTCAGAAAACTTTTCCTGAATATCTTGAAAACCAGAAGTAAGTGGTCGACCGGAATTGCTTCAAAGACAAACAACAGTGTCACTTGTACATCATGCCACTGAAAAACAGCGCGCAATTGCTCGATCAGGACACGACCAGGTAGACCCGAAGGTAAAATAAAATAGATCAAACGCAGCGAAAAAAAAAAAACTTTCGAAAGAGTGAAGTTCCATAATCAAGAAACTGGGGGGCTAAACCGTACCTTGATTTTTATTTGCGCCTCGGCAAATGCGATCTCTCGTCTTGGCGAAAGTAAACGCCGCCGGTCGTCTTAAGCTGATTAACGTGACAATTAAGCTGGAACAACAAGAGCTCCCCATAAAGTAGCAAATTAACAGAAAAAATGAGAAAGAATATCAGTACAAAGCGCTCGAAAGCAGGTCGTTAGGCGGAGGCACCCACCTTGTCTGGAGAGGAGGTTGACTTCTGCTTGTTTAATAAGAAACTGTCCTGTGCAAATTAAAAAAAAAAGGAACATGACGATGCGTTCGCCTCCGGTGTAGTATAGTAATCAGGCAGCCGCCGTACATTAAGCCCGGGCTAATTAGCAAACCTTGCTTCTCACGTGGGTATACTGCGCGAAGAAGAGCACTCTTCTCATGAAGCCACTAAGGAAGAAAGAAAGGTGTTGAAGTAGAGAGACATAGTGAAGGGTCCTCTTCATTAGGGTAGCTGCAGAAAGGAAGCTGATTTTGAGTGTATTTAGTTGTGCGAATTGACACAGAGCAGCATTGGAATACGCAAGTCTCGTTAAAGGAGGGAAACACGCGCACGTTAATTTACTGACACCGCTTCTATTTCAGTGCTGGGTGCGAAATTTGAGAGTGTAAGTGTGATATTCCTTTTAATTCCTTTTAGGGATATGCGTTATTAGATGCAATGAGCGTTTCCTGTGTGAGCATGCGTGTAGTAATTGTTGGTAACGAGAAGCAGCATCACTGGAAGGTGCCACTTTTGTTATAGGCAATCATTCGATGAAGCCCACATAATGAAACCATTTGATACTGAAGCCAGCCAAACTGCACAGGATGCTGCTTATAGATTTATTTGATTTGAAGTCTAAAAAGTGAGGCGGCTATCAGTACTAGTTGGTACTACTTCACGTCTGTTCGAGCTGCCGAGAACTGACCAAAAGGCCAGAAGAAAACGAAAGAAAAACAAAACAAAATCTCTGTGTGTGTGTGTGTGTGTGTGTGTGTGTGTGTGTGTGTGTGTGTGTGTGTGTGTTTGTGTGTGTGTGTGTGTGTGTGTGTTTGTGTATGTGTCTTTGGAGGGGAAGAAGCAATGAAATACACAAGCACTCACTGTTTACAAAACAGTAATATGCGTATGATGACTTTTAAGCAGCACAAATAACAAAATTGGTTTGTTTCCCGACGTTTCGAAAACAACTCGGCTCATTTTTAAGGGGGGAGTCACAACGGAGATGACGAGGTGCAACCTCTGAACATCGTCCATGGTCGAGGGGGGATTGGATTGTAGAACGACCTCGTTCTATGGTGATGAGGGTGTTGGCTGCGTAGTACTTTTGCTTGGCTGCGAAACATTAAGAGGCTGAGGGGGGGTCGGAAACGGTTGCATTCCTGCAAGCATACTTTCGCTTGTTTTTTTTTTCTTCTTTTTTGCGGTGCTTCAAACATGAATGTATACTGACAGGAAGTTTCCTTCGCGATAGTACAAGTTTTTTTTATGGTGTTCTCAACCAACGCATATGGACCGCCACCATCGCCTTAGCTCATTTCACGCTGCACTCCACAAAGCGTCAGTAGACAATAATTTCATAAGAATAACCGAAACGCATTGTCTTTTGCAATGCGGCAGAAGCGAATAAAGAAAACCGATTTTCATCAAATTCCCCACCCCCGCCCTAAATAAACGCATGATTACCCAAACTATATAAAAAACTAAGCGAACTGCAAGCACATCCCTCGACGTCCCCATGCTCCCAGAAACGAGTATCTCTCTCCTACGTTAAAGGTACCAGTGAAGCCATCGTGTAGGTTGTGGAAGAAAGAAGGCATACATTTTCGCGTAGAAATCAACTAAATGAATAAATATCCTTCCAGCAAACCCCCCAAGGACTGTCCACCAAAAGAGAAAGCGCGAAGTGTCATCTATAAAATCATGTTTTCTCACTGTAATGCAGCGTATAATGAAAATCATGAATAAAACTTAACCGAAAGAATTGAGCGGCACAAATAAAAGGTCAGAACGTTCTGCAGACAGTGAAGCTGCCTAGTAGAACAATCGAAAGACGCTGACCATGAAATTGTCTCTGGAGAAGCAGTGATTCTCACAACAGGAAAAAACTAACAAAACCACTGCTGTCGTATATAGTCATGGTATATTCAAACACCAAAAAAAACCTAAACCATTTCAAAGGAAACCTATCGTCGGTTGACTTTCACGGTTTAAGAGCAGCTAAGAAAAGAGAGCAAGGGAAAGCATGCTGCTAGTGAAGTCAACCTACTCCGGCGTCCCCGTGCCATAAATTCCACGGAACCAAAGAAAAGCTCTACCGTCAACATCTTCACCACAAAAGCACAAACGCCTTCCCTTGTGCTTCCAGCCTCGACCATGAAAAGTGTTCAAAGGTCGCTCCTCGACATCTCCGTTTTCACTGCGACTGGAGAAGGAACTCACTTCGACCGGAGAACGAACGTCAGGAAATATACATTTTCTTTTTGTTGGGACAACGTGAAAGTCACTTATAATCAACCTAACCAGGCATGCAGATCTGTCAAAATGTTCAGTGTTAAGAGTAAAATGCCATTATTTTGTGAATAGCAAGTTATTGGGATATGATCAATAGAAAATTCTCGCGTGTATCTCGAGCGATATGAAACGTTCATGAAACCTGTCTTTCATCATTACGATTGTAAGTTGAGCGTGTTCGTTGGTGTTCATGATGAATCTCGTGCAGCTTGAGAACCTAAGAGTTGCAAGACGTTTGATATTCTGAAAAGTTGTAAGTTCGGGAGAAGACGGATGCTCCAAATGATTTCGAAATCATCTAATGGGGAATGTCCACGTATGCAGCGTTGCGACAAGAGAGTTGCTGCCTTCGCAAGGGCAACAACTGAAGAGAAGCTCTCTTGTCGAAATGTCGCGTTCAGTGACATTCCGTGTTGAGCAATTTCTTATAAGCAATATGGTGAAGACACAATCAGTTCATTTTTCGTGCCAATCGGAGCACGGTGATTAAGCAGATAAAGCTCGATGACGATCAACCAAGTGAACTGAACGCAGCTGGAATATCTGTTGTACAGCCTCTAAGTAGTTACAGTCTCATACGCTGGCTGCATCAGCATAGGCCACTGGGATCCTTAGTGATGGAATTGAAGCACAGGCCCGTTGAATATAAGGGCCTTCGTCCTCGCTTGTCTATTTTTTCACGATATCACGAGTGGCTGGCGAGACACGTTTAATACGAGCGCCGTCGACACTATTGTGAGAAATCACTGAGGCGACTGTGGGCGCCGGACGCCCGCACAATTGGCGCCTCCAGACGGCGCCGTTTGCTCGGCTGCTTTGAAGACAATGACCGTCGCGCTTGTTAATCTCTCCTTGTAGTATCCACATTTGTGATGGCGAAAAGTTGAAGTTGTGCTGTTTCTCCTCTTAAATTGGGACACCCATTGGCTTGGAAAGCAGCGCTCAGTAAAAGGCGTTCTCAAAAGAACGAAGACGGTCTGCATGCGCACATATTGCTGTTCTTTCCGGCCGACAATAAAGACATGATAATGATGATGGTGAAAACTTTACTTAGGTACAAAGAATACGCAGGCGAGGCCCCGTGCCATCTGGCTATGGGCAAAAACTTTAAAAATGAAAATATGAAGCCTGGTGCGCGTGTTTTCCGATGCTATACGTGCAAGGTTGGTGTATTGAACGAAGCGCATAGGCGAGAACAACAACTCGCAAACGATATAGCAGTCTCGCAACAACGGAAATGGCGTCATTTGTTTCCGATTTCTTGAGGGTGAGTCAGACATCGCGGCCTTGTGTGCAAGTGTCGTTGGCTTTATTGCATTTTTCTTGCTGTATTGTTCGCTTCGAAAGCGCAGTTGCTGTAGCGAATCGGCTAAAAATTTTCAGTGGTCGTCGATTGGTGCAGAAATGAAAGCAAATAGCTGTAAATCACAAGTACGAGCCGTATGGGCGCTATCTCCTTGGAGAAACGCAGACAAAGACATATAACAGTAGCCTAAAACTGTATCAGAGTCGAGCAATCATGACAGCAAGATATCGGTACAGGATTCAGCGCATATGTGACGTAAAATATTTTGCCTGTGCTGTTTCTCCATTTGCGAAGTGGTGCATGTAGCGATCGAATCATCGTGCAATGAGGCTGTTCTTGTGACTGTCTTTCTTCTCAATCATATTGTAGTTTAAATGAAGCGGTATCGTTCGCGAAAGCTACTATCTCATGATGTTTTTACTATGAAGAATACATTTGAGATGCAAGAAATTGACAAGTAAGTCGCTTGCCTCCTACTGAACGCCATCACACCAATATATTGAGCACCACACACTCCGCCTCGACGTCCAGCCTCCTGCCTTGGCAGCCACGTATTCTCTACAGCGCCAGCAGGGCGAAGTATTGTGCTAGTTGGTTTTGCGTGTCTGTTAAACTAAGCTATAGTTGCAAGGCGCACGGAACGAGGAAAGAGGTGGCATCGCTCTCTTTCCATGCGTCTCTCAGCCACGACAAAGGAGACCAGCTTAGGGCCATCCAGAGGGCCCGCGACATGGCCGTGGGGTTTAACCTCCCCGTCCCGTCGTGGGAGTGGCCCACCGGTGTCGTCCCCTAAGGGGGGTCGAGCGCCGCCTCCGGATAATAATAAAGTTCTTTGCCTGCCTGCCTGTCTCTGAACGTACTTTGTCTTCTAACCGCGGAGCAGTTTAACGAACTCTACAGCGCAAAAGCTATCACAGGACATGAATGCAACACACTGTATGGCAATTCCGCATTAGCGGGTTTGGCACTACATTCGATCTTGCTGCGCATGTTCTGACACGTAGGTTGTCTCATTGCGAAGCTGTTGCTTAATTTGCCGTGCACATCTACCGCTTCAGCGTGAGCCGGAGATATCTTGCATAAATATTATAATGTTTAATTTCCTTCAGCACGCAATTTCCTTCAGCACGCTTTTAGCGAATAAACATTTAAAAAAAATGGCGCAAAGAAAGGCGCGCGAAACGACCGCACAAGTATACACAGGACGTGCGCGAATAACTGTTACAATTGTTACTTCGTGTGTGAGCAGCGCGCCCTTTTCGTAAAAGCGGCCGCTTCGGCGAGCGAAGTTACCTTCGTGCACTCTTTAACCATCATAACTTCACAGCAAACTTGTGGTGGAAGCACGAGCGATCACGCCCCGTGGAGGCGCGCGTTCATCGCAGCGAGAGGCGCGGCGACCTTTAGAGCGCGCACTTCGTGCCACCTTCGCGCCATCTCGCTACTAATAATGAAAACGCGCTGAAATCGATGAGCTCTGAGGACCGCCAGCGGTATATGGTGTATATACGAGTAAATAACTTGCCGTTAGCAAACGGTAGCAAACATCGGTCACGCTCCTGTGGCCGATCGTTTCGCGCCGCGCGCTGTGAAGCGAGAGGTTCTAGGTTCGACGCCCGGCGACGGAACTTTTAAATGCGAATGCATTTCTTAGTCGGGCTATGTCAGGCGGCGTATAGGAGGAGGATAGGTTGAGGAGGTGTCCGCGCGCCGGCAGATGTTATCTCTCCGCTCTCACTCCCTCTCCCATAGGCAACAGCTGCGGGCGCGCGCGCTTATCCTCGCCCCTAGCAAACGGAGCATGTGGTGCGAGAGAGTGTAGGAGAGGGTAGGTGCAGTGCTTCGCCGCTCCTTCTCTCGCCGTTCGCTCTCTCTCCTCCCTGCGCCCCACTCTCCCATCCACTCGCACCTCACTCTCGACCGTTCGCTGGCTGGGCGCCTCTCAAGGCGATGAAGTCGGTGTCGACGCATTCGCATATCCTCACGATTCCTTTCGGGGGAGGTGGGGGGCATTTTTTTTTTCGTCTAGTTTTTTAAATCTCAATATGTTATTTTATATTTTACAACGTTATATCCGTCACGGAAGTACGTCCGAGGAGCCGTGGGGGGACCCCGGCATAAAACACTTTCGTGTTAAAAAAAAACAAAACTGTGGCCTACAGGAGAACGAAATCTCCGAGCTTTCTTGGTTCCTAATAATGGTGAGTATTAGTTCTACCTTTCAGCGTGTGTTCAGGTGGTTATCAGTCCTATGCTATGTGGTTTGCTTGGCTGAATTCTAATGGTACAATCGGATGGATGCCACCGCGCTCTAACACGGACAGTAACAACGCGGCGCCTGCTCTCCGAGCTGTAACTGCAGCCGCACAACCACAGCAATTGGAGGCCGGAAGAGGATATACGTCAAGACGTTTTCCGTTGCAAACTCGAGGATCAGGCGCACAGCGCGTGCGGCTGCGTGTCAAGTGGTAAGATTGACTTTTACATAGGAACGTAAGCAGGAGATGTCACGTGGACAAATCTCAGTTGAGCTCCGAGGTCAGAGATGAGAGCGCCACAGCGCTCTGAGCCAGAGCTGGGCAGAGATACTGAGAAAAGTATTCCGGTATAAATAGTAAACTCGTCCGCGTGCTAAAAAAAAAGGGGGAGGGGGGGGTTTATGCGCTAAAATCGAGGTATGATCATGCGGCACGCCATAGTGGAGGGATTCGGAAAATTTTAGCCATCTCCTGTTCTTTAATGTCCATTGATATCAAACAGTACACGGGCCTCCAGCATTTCGTCTCTATTGAAATGCGACCACCGCGGCCGGGAGTGAACCAGCGATCTTCAGGCCACCAGCCGAGATTGTCAAGCCGTTGTACAGATTCTAGGCGCGAATCCTTCCTCTCTCGCCTGGCCACCGCACATTTTTTAAAATCTTTTGCTTCATCTATACTTGAACACTTTTTGAGTTAAGTTCTGGAAGCATATTTATTTTTTTCAGTTTTTCACCATCGTATGCAAAACCGAATGAAAAGGGAAAGACGTCACAAAATCTTCTCGTGAGGACACGAGCAAAATTTTCGGTGTTTGGTCACGGCATGAAACGTCCCAACCGATCTTAAGCCATGTCTAGGCACCAGCCGTCACTTTCCGATTACCATATTTCGACGCTATCGACAGAACAGGAGAGCGTGCCCTGAATGAGTACAATGTAAGAAGTTTGGCAGGGCATCTCGCTTCCCTCTCATTGATTCCGCACTCGTGCTGCATACCAATGTGACTGGAAATAAGATGGGGGCGACAAATGTCCAATATCTCCCGTTTCTTTCTCGTCAAGGCGGATTCTTGACTGCCGTTGCTCTGATTAAATTTCGTCATCGTCTTTGCCATGAGCCCAACAAGGCGAGGTTGTATTCTGTGCGACGGCGCAATGCCATCTCTTTCGACACAGTACAATCGACTATTCGAGTTAGTTTCCATTCGCGCAATTGTAGAAAAATATAACGGAAAGTCTGTGAGAGTATCCTATTTAATCATTAAAGGTTGTTTTATTCAGTTGGTTGGCTGTCGTTTTAACAAATTGAATGTTGTGTAGAGTACGTTCGGCAACGATACCTCCTACGATCTGTCACGCTGTCGACATAGAAGCATACGCTAAGTATCCACATGGGCTGCAGTATATAGTCGGGCAACTTCATCAAAGAAAGGTCCGAGAAGGCCTATATGTTCAAGTGGAAATTATGCACAAAAGAACACCTGCTTCCTTTGTAGATATTATATGGTCACTAATGTTGCTTTATTTAGTGTTTGCCGAGTTAATCATAACTAACCGTTATTAGTGCTTAGAGCGCTAAATATCCAGTCCGAGTCATCTGTGTAACGCGCCAAAAGTGATATGCAGTATACGTAACTGCTTCACATTGTATGCTCTAGCTTGGTACCCAACAATACGGCAGTTGTTGACATGAGGTGGGATGTCTAAAGCTAGCAAAAACTGTTTCAGCCGAACTAGAGTGAAACTCTTATTACGTCTATCAATTATTTTCTCACCACTAGGAGGTCATTTTATTTACACGTGTGACAAAAAATGCCCCCCACCTCCCCGAAGGGAATCGTGAGGAAATGCGAATGCATTTCGCGCGCGCTTCACTCCATTTATATATGGTGGTTGTGGTTCGAAGAAGGAAAAGGCGCCTAATTTCTGCAGCCCGGTCGGTAGCACGGCGCAGCGCTTTTTTTTCCCTTTTTTTCTGTTTTTTTTTTCTTCTTTTTTATTTTTTTAAATTTTTTTGTTCTTTTTTCCTTTCTTTCTTTTTTTTTCAATTTTTTTTTCATACATAGCTCCACCGAGCTCCCGCGATGCGAGCGCCCTCACGCACCAGAGCGCGCTCCTCCTCTCCACTCCCTATAACACCTGCCGAGGCCGCCGCGGACAACGCCAACGCCGGATGCCTGACATAGCCCGACTAAGAAATGCATTCGCATTTAAAACAGGGGATGCGTAAAGCACGCAGCGATGGAGCGGTGTTTCCTACTGGAACATGCCAATCGCTGCTAATGTGCAATGAGAGACAGAAGACTCCGACTGGACACAGAGACTCGCAGTCCGCTTTTAGTTAACGCGCACGCTGCGAATTTTTATTGTTCAACAACGCACAGGAGAAATCTCCCACCGGCACCCCCTTGGAGGTCAAGATCCATTGCCATATATACGGGGTGGCCAGTGAACGGTTGTGCAGCGCGAGCAGTCGGTGTTTTCAACCAAGAAACTCGCTAGCAGACGCTGCCTGTGTCGGCGTCGCGAGGCGAGAGAGGGGCGGGGGAGCGTAGGAGAGGAGAGAGAGGGGGTGCGCATGCGCAGTGGGAGTGTGGACGCCGCGGGCAGGGATGCCTAGAGGAGAGAGGGGGGGAGCGTAGCAGGGGAGAGAGGAGGGGAGGCGCATGCGCAGTGAGGGTGTGGTTCCCGCGGGCAGGGATGCCTAGAGGAGAGAGAGGGAGAGAGGAGGTTTTTTATTTTTATTTTTATTTAAAAGGGTTTGCGCATGCGCAGTAAGGGTGGTCACGCCGCACACCACCACCACCGGATTAAGCTTCGCCATAAGATGCTTCACATCTAACACCTGCCGGCGCTCACCTCCTCAACCTATCCTTCTCCTCCTCCTCCGCGGACAACGCCAACGCCGCAAAACGCCGGATGCCTGACATAGCCCGACTATGAAATGCATTCGCATTTTAAAAAAGAACACAACGGACACCTAGAACTACTGTACATGGCTCATACAACAACTCTAGGCACACCTTGCGTCAGACGCCATCGCGTGGCAGGAGACGCAATGGGGTCACTCCTCATGCCGCAGTTTAATAGAAACAGAAATATCTAAGAGCGTCGGGTTCTGTATTCTGTAAGGGCGTAACTACTGCGAGATTTGTTACTTCACGCCTTTTCAGTGCGTTCCTTTCGAGCATATTCTTTGTGCTTGAGCGGCGCGCCGCAAATACCGAGCTGCTTGTCGTTCTTCGTGTGACATTCTAATTTATTGCATTCTAATTTATCGCCTTTGCGGCTGAACTATGACATTTTGTACATAGGACCACTTTTTTGAAAGCAGTACTGTGTTTACCTAGTTGGACATGGGGCGATTCGGCAGAACATTTGAAATATTTTTTTTCACATTTTTGGGAATGTTCGCTGCCAGCAGATAGCTATGAAATGTAATCATAATGGGTTGTAGAAGTCGGTTTATGAAGAAATATAGAATGAGTGACTGTTCAATAACTACATACTTATTTTTGTTAGATTTATAGTTCCTTTCTGTAACACACGCTGCAATTTATTTGAACACTTCAGCTTGATTAAATGTGGTTACGATTGAGAAAACAGTTCTGTCATCATCATCATCAGCCTGACTACGGCCCCTACAGGGCAAATGCCCCTCCCTTGTTCCGCCAATCAACCCGGGGCGCGATTCTCGCGGTGTCCAGTTAGTGGACAAGTCCACTTCGGCGGAGTGCATTCAGTTACTCCAAAAAGCGGCGAGCCGTGACGTCATGGCGCTCTTGACCACGTCGACGCACCGAACCCGCCAGCTCATTCCCAGCATAAAGAGAAAGAAAGTGGACGAAATGTACAGTAACAGGACTCTTAAACAAACTTGACAAGTCTGAACTTGCGTATGAACGTGTTGAGATGTTTGAAGAACGATGTAGGGAATGCGTACCGACCTTCCAGGTGCGTCAGGCGGGCGGCCGCGTTAACCTAATTCAAGAGCTAACGTGATTAGAGTTCATGCACGGCCTCCGAGATGTGCGTCCAAAAGCGGATCTCTGGGGGCAGCATTCGCTGCGGTGAGACGCATTCCGTTTTTCTCATTTGTGTCGAGAGTTGTGAAAGCTGCGTGGCGTCAAAACGACGTTGCGGAAGAAAGACCGGAAACAGGCGGCGCGTTTCTCGCCGAGCTTAGCCAATCAGTGGAGGCTGCAGTGGACATGTCCACTAAGTGGACACCGCGAGAATAGCTCCCCTGGTCCTGTGCTTTCTGCTGCCACGTTATACCTTCTTCATCTCATCTGCCCACCTAATTTTCTGTCTCCCCCCTCACGCGTTTGCCTTCCCTTGGAATCCAGTCAGTTACCCTTAATGACCAGCGGTTATCCTGCCGACGTGCTACGTGCCCGGCCCATGACCATTTCTTCTTCTTGATTTCAACTATGATATCCTTAACTCCCGTTTGTACCCCCCTTTGTTACAGCTCTGTAACATAGCTCAACCAGCGCAAATGCGTACCAAACTTAAGGTCGGTCTTCGGAAGTTTGGCATCCACTTATAGTAAATTTCTGACATTTAAAAACAGTTGATCATAATTCGTGCCGTAAAGGGCTGAAGATGTAGTTGTTATGATTCCGTCATGTTGGGCAGGTGGACTCCCACCAGCTTCGAAAAAAAAAATCTCAAGAAAATGTCCTAAGAAAACTTCGAAAGAAAGTATCACTGTAGAATTTGCCATAATCGGTTCCTAGTTCGTCCAGCGAAATTTTTCTGTGACAACACCAAGGTCACTTTCGCTCGATAATTGATGAAATCTTCCCGTATAAATCAGTGTCAAAAGAAAAATCAGGAAAGCAATCGTTAAAGCAGTGTATATCTAGAATAAAAAATTTTGCAATGGCTTAGCTCGGCTATGTCAGGTTATACGCAGCGTTGGCAAAGGTTCAGCTGATTATACTTAGCTTTCCTGATTGTCTAGGATTAGCTTGATTATCATGCTTACTGCTGCTCTAATGAAGCACACACGGTATACGTATTATGTGGCACATGTATATTTATTTTTGCTCAACGTCAGGTTTCTTCTCTATTGCCACAAAGACGGCTCGGTGATCAGTGAAGTAACACGCTGCCGTCTCTATGGCCCCAACACAGTATTTGGAATTGTCTGTCTGTCTCTTATAGACAAGATCAATGGTGCTTCCCCATTGGGTCGTCTGTGCAGTTGGAAGACTGGCTAAGTTGAGGTTAAACGTGTCCTTCAAAGGAACACAAAGAGAGTCTGGAGCATGATTGAAGTCACCAGCCACCACACACAGTTCACATGCCGCACGACAAGGTATAGACGTAGCCACTACGTGTATAGCGTCTTTAACCGAATTGTTCGGTGACATACCTACGCTCAACCGCTAATTGCCAGGCAACTACTTCGGGATCCGATGAGTCAAGCTTCTCCGCTCTTCCGCGCCGTTGAGCAGCATTTGCGCTCTCCTCCATGGAGAGCGCAAATGCTGCTGGCAAACGCCAGTCAGGTGCGCAGCGGCTCCAGCGCAGTGTCAGACGGCGATTGCACAGCGTAGGCGAATAGCGAATAGCTGCGCACGCGCCGGCGTCAGTGCGTCTACCACGGCTACGACGTCACTCCTCTGGAATGCGCAGACCGGCGGCAATGAGCCGCGCGCGGCGGCGGCGGAGTGCGCGGTAGGTGCCGGCTCCGATGCGCCAGCTGTGTGACATCACTGATCCTCGCGCATGCGCAGCACGGCTCTTGATGAGCCGCGCGAAACAGGCTTGGCTAGGCCAGTGTAGCTAACGCTACAAAAATTAACAAAATCAATAAGGTGAGGCATCATCCCTGAGGCTGCACAGTCATCAGCATCTACAACG
>JALIZH010022994.1:0-26033 GCA_030522465.1 Rhipicephalus appendiculatus
CAGACGAGCGCGAACTAACAAGTGTCACAGTTGTTACTTCGCTGTGTTTGGAAAGCGTGCTCTTTTCGCAAACGGGGGGGACTGCAGCGAGCGATACAGGCCCCATGGCGGGCATTGAGTAAGAGGGGCAATACACAAAATATATGTATACATATACATATCAAATGAAAAAATGCAAAAGAAACAATTGCAAAATAACAAGTTAGAGAGAAAGCATTACAGTTCAACATGTACAAAAGATACCCGCATGGTAATACTGAACGAAACGGTGCGTTTCTTGCGCACAAGAGACGGAGCGGCTGTAAGGCACAATCTTCGCGTACAATCTTAAAAGCGAATTCATATAAAAAAATATGTTGGCAACGCAGCTCGAAAAAAATACAGAAATGAAAAATACTTTCAGGCAATAAAAAAGAAAGATACATTTCATGGTAGGAATACAGCACGGTAAATTTCCTGTGCGAAGAAAAAAGAAAAGAGACAAGGAACGGCATAACTGCCGGACAGAACAAGCTTATCTGACGTCATATATAATGTAGCATATGAGCAGATGAAGAGATTTACTATGATGATAAGTGTAGGTTCAAAAGTTGCCAAAATTCATCTTCGCTCTACGATACGGCGTCTACTCGCTGAAGTTTGTGAAATGGCTTGATAAGATATGAAGGAATGTATGATAGTTTGTCTGGGAAGCAATGTGGTCAGGCAAACTATTCCAGAGACGGATAGCACGTGGAAGCGCGGACTTATTGAACGCGTTCGTTGAGCCGTATACACGGGAATAACTAAGATGATTGTGTAGTCTACGTGAAGTGAGATATGGTTTTTGCAGACCAGGAACGGTGATTCGGGAGGAATGGGTAATTTTATGAAAGAATGACAGCAAGGCAATGTCGGGACGAATGTTCAAGAGTGGAATTGAAAGTTCCTGTTTTATTTGCGATATACTGGAATGGGGGTTGTAGTTATTGGCAATGAAGCGGCTTGCTCTATTCTGGATTCTTTCCAATGAATCAATTAAGTATTTTGATGGGGAGGCCAAATCGAACAGGCATATTCTAGTTGAGGGCGAACCAGTATTAAGTAAGTTAATTTGCGAATGCTTGATGGTGCAACTTTCAAGTTACGTCTCAAGAAACCTAGGGATTTGGAAGCGTTGCAGATATTACCCTAATGTGGTCGGACCAGGATAGATTAGGTGTCAGTATTACACCCAAGTACCGATATTGTGTTGCAGTCGATAGAATGGAATGATTAATGCTGTAAGAAAATTCACATATGCTAGGCTTAAGCGTGAAAGACATTACTTTGAATTTTGAGATTTTTGGTGTCATGAGCCATGCACTACACCAACAAGAGAGAGAGAAATATTTTAATGAATAGCTGGAGATGTTTGGCTTTTCAGACACCAACCATTAACTACTTCGAGGTCATTTTGAAGTGACAAGTGATCTTCACTGTTCTTGATTGGACGGTAAATAATTCAGTCGTCAGCGAATACCCTGATGCAAGAAGAGACATGTTGCGGAAGATCATTGATGAATATGAGGAAAAACAATGGCGCGAGTACGCTGCCTTGTGGTACACCTGAAGAAACGTCAGTTAGGGAAGAAGAGTAATTGTTAACTGTTGTGTACTGCTGACTATTAGACAGGAAATTGCGAAGCCAGGATAGTGTAAGGGAGTCTAAATTCAAGGGCGGAAAGTTTAGATATCAGGCGAGAGTGTGCAACCCGGTCAAACGCCTTTAATAGTCGAGAAACACGCAATCAGTTTGATAATTATTGACCATATTTGCATGAAGCTCTGTGGTAAATTCAAACAACTGAGTCTCACACGAAAAGCCTTTTCGGAAACCATGCTGACTTTTCAAAAAGAAATTATTGGATTCCAGATGTCTGTAAATATGTGACGCGATGATGTGTTCTAGAATTTTACAACAAATACACGTAAGCAAAATAGGACGGTAATTTTCGCATGAGCTTTTATTTCCACTTTTGAATATCGGTATTATTTTCGCCAACTTCCAGTCAGACGGTATCATGCCAGTTTCGAGGGACTGCCGGAACATATGAGGTAGTATTTTGCTTGAGACTGTTACTGTATTCTTTATTACCTTTGAATTGATTCCATCCACGCCACATGAAGAAGATATCTTAAGATTCTTTATGGCTATAATTATGCCCTCTAATTGAATGTCTATTGGTTCCATGAATTGGTAATCGAGCTCAGCTACGTAGGGTATGTTGGTGCTGTTCTCTTTCGTGAAGACAGAAGCGAAAAAGGAATTAAATGCTGTTGGACACTGGCTAACTGGGAGAGGGATGTTGTTACAATAGTGCAATGAGATGTGTTGGTTTTCATTGGTGGGGCTTATGACTTTCCAAAATTTAGCTGGGTTGTTTTTCAGTAGTGTCGGTAGATCATTAGAATAAAAATTGAAGGACACTTTTAACATTCCAAAGTGTGTTCGGCGAAAGCGTGCGGCCATTCCCTGGCCGTGGGGGTTAATCACCTCGTCGCCACTGAACTAACAGGCGCGAGTCAGGAATGAACACAGGTTTATTGCGTTATTCGTTTAAGTAAGCAACTCAAGTGTGACGTCATGGCACTCAGACATTCACGCATGCGCTCGTGGCTTTTGCTGACATCACATCAGCAAGCATATAAAGGAACTCTACATCAGAGTAAATATGTGTACACTCGTACGATTTGTACAGACTGAGAGTAAGAGCATAAAGCGCAACATTTTAGAAATACATCTTAATAAAATATGTTGAAATGTTTGGTTCATACTGTGCAAAAGGTAATGACGCAACGCAAGCCAAAGAAAAGAGGTACAGGAATTATGTACCTCTTCATTTTCTTTGCCCTGTGTTGCGTCATTACCTTTTGAGCAGCATTGAAATACATAACTGTGCACACAGAGGGTGCCAGCCGAGAGTCCCTGCCTTTGGCTCTTGAAGACGAACCCATGGTGCACAAGTAGATTAATGACATTATATGCTGCAGTGCTACGCCGTATTGTATTGTAAAGGAACTGAGACAGATAACCCATTTGCCTCGGCTATCCCTGGCCATGTTTTCCTCCAGGTAATGTGTAACAGGCAGGCTCATGTGATCTGAACAGGATGTTTGTGATGCCTTAACTTTTTAGTAATGAAGAAAGAAAAATGCTTCAAAGGGTGGTCAAGACTCAGTTGCAGAGGTGACATTTGAAAATTTGAGGAAACGTTGGGGCTGTAACTGGTGCACAATGGGAATGATTATTTAAGTTTTCAGTGGTGCAACACACTGACGGTAACCCAAAATATGCGCGAATATCAACAGCTTATGAGAAAAATAACCAGGATGAAGCACAAAATTGAAGTGCTACTTCACTATGATTTTTCTACCCGGTATCATGTTGGACCGACAACAATGTCTGGAGATTTTGAGGAACGCTAGATAGTTTAATCATACAGGGTTCATACGGGTCCTCGAAACCCTCGAAAACCCTTGAATTTAAAAAAGTTCGTTTTCAAGGCCTTGAAAGTGCTGGAATTTTCGCAAATCCATGAAAATCCTTGAATTTCCTTTTTTTAATTTTTAATAAACATTGTCAAACATTTCACAGAGCATTATTTGTGATGCCGTAAATGTAGCCGGTGGCATATGTAATGTGCCCAACACAAAAGAATTGAGAACATCAGTAGCCTCTACGATAAACCAACACCGTGCATTTTTAATAATGATAATATCTGGGGTTTTACGTCCCAAAACCAAGATATGAATATGGGAGACGCCGTCGTGGAAGGCTCCGGAAATTTTTACCACTTGGTGTTCTATAATGTGCACTGACATCGCACACTACACAGGCCTCTGCCATTTCGCCTCCATCGAAATGCAACCGCCGCGGCTGGGATCGAACCCGCGACCATCGGGTCTGCAGCAGCGCACCATGAGCACTGCTCCACCGCCGCGGACAACGCTGCATTTTAACATGAAAGTGTTTTATGCTGGGGTCCACCAAGACTTTAGTGACGTATTTCCGTCACGGATATGACGTTGTAAAATTAACGCTAGCAAATGCGAAAGAAAAAGCATTCAGAAAAAAGTTCCCCCGCCGGGCGTCGAACCTCTGACTCCTTGGGCCGCGACGAAAAGCGCCCGATGCTCTACCGACAGAGCTATCGAAGCAGCTGCAAGGCTCTCTACAAACGCGCCTTATATCTCTCACACATTCTCTCCCGCACGGTGCTCTCTGCTGGCGATGCGGGGCGGTGCCGCCGTCTGTGACCAGTGAACAGAAGTAATGCGGCGTGACACTTATTAGCACCGATAGAGAGCGATTGGTCGAAGACGCAGTTAAAGCATGGCATTTGAGATTGCGCGCCGGCGCGCAGTCTTGGAGGCCATGGTTAGAGCTTCTCGATAGCAGTGGAAAACCCCTGGCCGCGCTAGCATCAGGGAGTCGCCGACGCAGTTATGTTCTTTGCCTTTCGCTTCGTGTTAGCGTGTGACAGCTCGTTGTCGGCATAGTTGTCGGAGTAGTGCAGCGTCTACGTGCACTAATGGTGTTTCGCCGCCGAGTACTTCGGGTGAGATTACACCGACTAATAAAACTGCTGCAGTAAGCACTGCAGCAAGGCAACGATGTAGACGGGCGATTGTCGTGCCTTGGTGGAGCGAGAGAGAGCCCAGCGGGACGTGAAACGCCCGCACGCGTTCGCGGCTCCAGCTATGAACCTCTGCCTCCCGCGTTGCTGAAGCGCACTGTGGTAGTGTATGCATGAGCGCAGGCGTATGTTACCCTATTACTCAGAAGCGCACACCGTGCCCTTTCTCTCCTTTATAGACGACGCTTTGAAAACGCCCATATCGAGTACTAGTGGTTAGTGTATGCTTGTTGTTATCTTTGCGTGGGATTCACGATACGCTGTGTCCAGGTATACGTTAAAAATTTCAGGTACCACTACGGTTAACTCATGATCATGGGCTGTAGTCGTCGCGATGGAGATGTTCCACTAGGCGTCAACATGGGTGTGTCCACGTCAAACAATGGTATAGCTGCCAAACACCAATACACATTCTACAAACTCTCATATATCACAAACAATAGGCACCACTGCTGTGAGTACACGCTTCACTTTCGTGTTATACCGATTCCTATGACGGAGGGATCAGCCACGTTTTTTCGAAACTCGGAAAAGGCAGGAGCAGGAGGATGAGAAACAGAAAAAGAAATGCTGCTTTGAGGAGGATGTCGAAATGCGTACAAAAAAAAGAAAAAGAAACTAGAAGTCGCTCTTAAGGAATTAACAGCTACAGCAGACTCATATGCGGAAAAGGCAGAGGTAACTAGCGACCTGACATGCATCATCAAGACAGCCTTAGGAAGACTGCCAAGACCAAGCAACATGAGATAATTCCGGAAAAGCAACAAGGCATGACATAATAACCGTTCCTTAGTTTTCCCTATCCGAATAAAAGCTTGCATCTTTTGTCATACTGAAAGCAGTTATATCTATGCAACTCTAAGAAACTATGATTGAAAGTTATCTAGAAAGAAAATGTTATTGGAGCCATGTTTTCGATGTCTGCTTCAGCGATGTTACCCTTTTTCGATGAATTCTAGTTATTTCAAAGCCTCCATCCTCCCTTGAAGATGTGTTAATTGGGTTTACAAAACACAGTGTGGTCCTTGAAAATTCACACACATGGCCTTGAAAGTCCTTGAAAACCCTTGAATTTTTGTCATGTAAACGAGCATGAACGCTGTCATAATGTGCAAAGCACTAAAACTCAATCTCTCGTCATTCGTTGGTTCGGGAAGTGGAATGCCACAGTTTGCAATATTCAGTTGAACTCGTAAAACATTCACGCTAAACAAACAGTAAATTGTATAGTTTCAGGGAAGCCTGCGTCTATTTCGCACTAACATGCATATCAACCGATTCGTAGCTCCCGCACACACCCCTTTCGAATCACTGCAAAGCCGAGCACTTGATCTGGTGTATTTGTTACGCCTGTCAATTGCAGACACCATTATTTTTCCCAGGATCACAACAGTGCACAATTATCATGACGAGAGGTTTGCAAATTAAAAATAACATAAAACCTTTGTGTCCTGCTGAAAAACATTCTGGATTTTGTGGGCCCTTGAATACATGCATGCTTCAACCTTCATCGCTTGCCGCAGTGGTCTAGTGGTTATGGAGCTCGACTGCGGACCTGGAGGTTGCGGGTTTTGAATCCAAGTCGCGGCGGCCACATTTAGATGGAGGCAGAATGCTTGAGGCCCATGCGATTAGATTTAGGTGCGTGTTAAAGAATTTCAGGAGCTGAAAAAATTTCGGAGCTTTCCACTGCAGTGTCTTTCATAATCATTGTTACATCGTAGCGTCACGCCCGGCGTGCGCTCCGATCCCCGAACAAGACGAGTGAAGTGCAAGCATAAGAAGAACGTTTATTGATAGTAGAATACGGCTTTTATAGCCAGGGGGGAGAGGAGGTCGTGTGCACGGCTTGGTGCCCACGTGCGACTAACTGTGTTGTGAAATGATAAGCAGCGATGGCAGCCAGATTGCTACATTTCTCTTCCCTTAAGGCTATAGACGCTGTGGCGTTCTGAGCCAACACCACCTAGACTAACTCAAGGCCTCCGCGCGCTGCCGTGACGTCACGCACACGGGATGGGCCTGGAAATTGGGCTTCACCTCGTGTGGTGTTTTCCGGCAGGTTTTGGGCGCGCTCGTTGTGTTTTGCCCGGTCGCGGCGGCCGCATTTCGATGCAGGCAAAATGCTAAAAGCCCGTGTGCTTCGATTTAGGTTCACGTTAAAGAACCGCAGAGGGCGCAGAATTCCGGAGCCCTCCGATACGGTTTTCCTGATAAATATATCGCTCGTTTTGGTCGTAAAGCACCAATAGTTAATACTACCGTTTCAGTCACATAAGGATAAGAATTAGGACTATTATTACAAAATAGTTCGTGGAAACACTAAAAAAATACTTTATGACTGCGCCTATGCATAAATTCTTGTGCCCGCGAAGACCGCTACGAATGTGAAAACCTTGCAAACACAAGTAAATCTGTTTTTGCCTTACATTACATTTAAAGCAAAGTAAAACACATAACTTATTGACAATGGAAAGGGAAGAAATCCAGGAAGGAATGGGTACACGTTTTCAATAAATAAGTGATTTATTGCAAAAGATGACAAAGATGGAGAAAAAATAAATGGAGCATCCCAGCTAGATGAAATAATGTTCTGCAAATCTACCAGCACGAATGAACATAGTTTACATCACACAAATACTTCTTTTTTTATTTGCAGTACTATAAGCCCTTGCAGGCTGTTACAGGGGTGGGAAAGGACATATGCAAAGTAGTTTCAAACCTTGGTAAAAAGAGGTTCAGGTGATTTATAATCAACAAATACACTTCACTTGAATTGTTCAATACAATAATTCTAACTGGGCAGAATGAAAAACCTGAATACATTCAAATTTCAAACAGTTCAAACAACAAGAAAACATGATCACAATACATATTTATGTCCAAAGTCACTTTTCATTTCTGCAGAGTTTGCAGCTTTCGACTTTCTTTTGTAATAGTTGGGTTGTCGTTTGGCGTTTGGAGCTTTCGCTTTCCTTTCGGAATAGTCAGTTCGTTGTTTGCTGTTTTGCACAAATTGTTGAGCAGTGTATTTGCCGCTGCACTCAAGACATGATGCATTACTTCCGGTGGGGAATGACCTGAGTCACAGAAGTCAAGGGCCTCAAAATTATTGAGTGCATGAGACACAAGTGTTACGAGTGCCTCCTTTTGGTTGGCCAGTGCAAGAAATTGCGAAGCATACTGTTCGCCTCTCAGCTTATCGAGGATAATTTCTGTGAAGAGCACTGCATTAACTACTACAGCTTGTGGGAACTTGAGTCCACCCCTTGACATACCTGAAATGAGTACGTTTTCATCCCGGTCCAGATCTGTGTTTTCCAACACAAGGTTTTCCTTACAAAACGCACACATCAACTTCTTCAGTGCAACATGTGCACAATATCCTGCAACGTAAGTCACAGCAGGCATCCGTGAAGCTTTTTTCTCGATGTCTGCATTAGTAACTTTAACATGAAACTGTTCATGAAGGGAATCAGGAGTTGCCTTTGAGACAGGTCGAGCTATGACCTCGAAGTCAGGAAGATCAAGCACTTTTTGCAGCCTCAGCTTGCTCTCAGACTCATAAATTTGTCGAACAGAGACATGGTACTGGGAACCACTCAGTTGGCGATACTTTCCAAACCGTTCTTCAAGAGAATCGGTTTGAAATTTCCCAAGCAACACATATGTAAACCCAAGTTCCTGTAAACAGTACAGGGAAATTTCACGCAGAGCATGACTCGTGTGGCCAAGAGCCATGCGAGCCTCTGGCGTGAGATGCCCAGCATCGTGCTTAAGACTTGTCCAGTAGTCAAGCCACTCTGGTATCTTCTTCAAAAATTCCATCTGGGGGGCAGGATGCGGAAGTTATTGGGTACTGCATGCCATCTCGCAGGCGTACACCTTTCCTTGGTGTTTTGACATTCACTATCCTCCACCAAGTTAGGATTGTGGCTATAAAATCAGCAGTTCCTTTTGCATGTTGTATGGTCGTAGAGTTGAGTGCAGCGACAGTTGACTCATTAAAAATTCGCAGTACAAGTTTCACATTTTGCCGTTCCGTATTAGATGGGTCCAGTGCCTTCAAAGACAAAGTAGGTGCTATCTTTAATAGCTCATTTTTCTCTGCATCATGTAACTCACGCAATGCTTTAAATGATGCTGTGAGGATAGCTGGCTTGGGGTCACTGCTGTTTATGTCAGGATAGTATATGCATTTTCCAACGTTCCGTTGGTTCAGCCAATTATTTCTTACAGACTTCAACACGTGAACAGTGTCTAAAATGAAAAATAGTGGCCGAGACGGATCAGCTGGATGCTGATATACAATGCTTTGCTTAGGAGGGCTAGCGAAAAACTTCATTGCTTTCCGATTTATTGAGTTGTTGTCCGAGACAACTGCTATAACTCTGAATCCAATTAACTCTAGGTCAGTGATTAGTTTCCTTAAGAATTCGTGCAAAGTGTTTGCATCGATCTGGGCCACTGGCATAATATGAACAACATCTTTGTGATTTGACAGAAGGCTCTGCACCATAAAAACATGAGCTGTTTTAGCTGGAGAAGAACTGTTCGCAGCGGCCCCTGCGATAAAACCACCTTTGTAGTCAAAGTATGCTTTTAAATGGATCTCATCCATCATCAAAGTCACAGTTCGTTCGTGCTCTTTCATCGCATTCAAGATCGACTTTGCATAGTTAAGGAAACAAGAGTCGTTCTGCTCTAAGGCAGGGCTCACTTGATATGATGAACAGAGTCGTCTTATGGTAACAGGGTGGGGCAATTTCACTTTCATAGAGCTTCGAATGAAGTTATAAGCATGCGGTGATATAGTAAACAGCAGTCCTGCAAAAACAAGCATCTCTGGAGAGTAGCGTGAAGAATTTTTCAAAATGAGCTCCACTTGACTGCTTACAAATTTGAGTACTTCCAAATGCCATCCATGAAATTCTTGCAACTGGTACTCACTGCACACATCCTCCAGCAGCATCAACACAATTTTCAGAAGACGGTGAGCTTTCTGGTTGTCATCAGATGAGTGGCTAACGTGTAGCTGCTCCACAGACTGCAATACTTCATTTAGTTGCCTGAGGTCTTGCAAATGTGAAGGCACATTGACACTGGGAAGGTTCTCGATGCGGGCTTCTCCGATAAACACATCAATGCACAGGTCGACTGACAGAGCCACCGAACTACGCACAGCGGGTGCACGTTGAAGTGCTAGATCCAAAAACACAACCTTTGACTCCTTGATGATCACACTCCAGAAGTCCGACACCGAAAAGTTTGACAGAGCACGACAAAACTCCTCGAAACTGCCGACTTTGTTCTTCCGATTTTCTTCTTCTTGTGCGGCTACAGATAGCTCAATAGCTGCTCGTAACGATGCTGCTTCTAGTCGGACTTTCTTTTCTTCTGGAGCCTCTCGAGCGGACGGTGTAGGACGTGACATATACTTGGGGCAGTTGGCGAACACGCTGGGGACTGCAGTTTCTTTAAGGCGAACACGCTCCAGAGGCACTTCGATCACCTTGCCGGTCTGCGCGTCCGTGTATGTTGCCGTTCTGACGAAGTCTGTAGGAGCAAAATGCTTCTCGCAGAGCTGAAAAAGAAAACATGATTCTATAGACGCATAATACATGAAAAGGTCGAAGCGAGTACGAACACAGACCACGTTGATCACTAAAAACGAGAGCTAGATAGAGCTAGGGCGCTGCAGATACAGAACAAACATTGTGGTAAAATATTAATTGCACGTTAGAAATGCACTTAGCGTAACAATAAAATTGACGCTTACCACTGTATGTTTAGAAGGCGTAAAATGTTCACGAGAAACAGCCTTTGTCCACGCCGCTCTCCGCTGCGGGTCACTGGGGAACCTGTAGACCCGTACACTTGCACACTTCGCATCATAGTTAGACTTGCAATTCGGAGCACAACAAGTGCCAGGCATTCTGAAGTGTGGCCGCACACTGTTCCTATCGCGAAGAGCAACGTCCCCTCATAATTGACAACAGAAATCGCTCAAAACAATGCGCCAACACGGCAACATTCACCACATGTCATGTTCTCCACACAGATCGTGACACAGTGTTCGACAAAAGTAGTTCGACAAATCATTCGACAAAAGTAGTAAACCTTCCGATAAAGTTTTTTTTTCATTGCAAGAAACATTTATTCATTTGTGGTTTATAATAGAACACATAGCTAGTAAACATTATTGCGCACACATGTTGACTCGCCAGGAGAAAAGAACGAAGGAAAAAAACTTTTCTTTTTTACTCTGCAGATTTACGCCGACTAGCCAGGGCGGTCAAAGCCAATAATAAAGACACCGCTAGCCAAGCCAAAGGGATTTTGGGAAAGGAGGGATGAAACGGCACGCCGCCTCCTCGCCCCTTGCCGAATGACCCTCGTCGGCCGCCACCCCCCGCCTCGGCCCATCCTACAGCTCCCATCCCTTAGCCGTGACGTAGCACTCGGGAAAGGAGGTTTTGCGCCGGCCTTGTAAGTTCTAGGTGGTGTTGTCGGAGCTGACGCTTCGAACGACGTAGCGGAACTTCGCCAGCATCTGCAAGTGGGGTGTCTTGCGTCGGCCCCTGCACTGGTGGTCGGAGTGGTGACTTTACCTGCTGCGTGGATGGTTCTGTCTCTTCCTCGCCTTTGGGAACCGATTCACCCTGCGCCGGGCTTGACCGGGTCAGGGTGAATCGTTTGCGACTTGACCGGGTTCCGATGGTTCACCTGGCAACCAGGTTGTTTCTATTGCAGCGAAGTAGTTTTTGCGGCAAGCCGGGAAAGCTTCTGAGGAGCCCTGAATGCCACGCGAACATTAACACGTTTGGCTACCTTTTTCAACCCGTGGGAAACACCATGGATATAAGGCACAACGGCCGTCTTCATTTTGCTACACTCAGAAGTAGCACATCCCCGCTCAACTAGGCTATGGCGAGACTTGTGACTTTTCAGTATAGCCTCAGCCACCGAAACCACCACATGCCTTGGATAACCCGCTTTTTCCATGCGGTCAACTTGCTGCGTGAACGATCCATGAAGGCCATGCACGCATGACTTCTCGAGAGCATTCTTAATGCACATCTTAACAATGCCCCTTTTTACTAATTTGGAATGCGCCGACTGATAAGGCAAAAATTTTGGGACCCTTAAGCTTCGCCTTTAAGAGTTGAACGCGATAGCGATATCCCGTCCCTACTGCGTACTTCAATCAATTAGTGCATACTATGTAATGGGTAGTATGGTTTAAACCAGGAGAAATTATGCGCGGCAAATGTGGGAAATGTTTTCGAACTTGCTATGCACCCACTACGTGGTGTTAAGGGAATACGCGCAGTAAGGTGTGTGCCGTTTGTAATGGGTGGCTGGCTTTAAACTATGGAATCGTTAAGATAGTCACATATTCTGACGCCCGATGGCAATTTACGCTTGTGCCCCGCAATATTCCTGGGATACTACATGTTATCCCAGGAATATCCCATCAGGCAACGCGAGAAATCATAGAAGCGTTGGCTATAAGCGAGAATGACAGTAAATGTGTCAGTGTTGCGTCCGTCGCTTTGTCCCACAAAGAGCTTCAGTATCTGAAAGCAAATCTTGCGCATGTAAGGTGGTAACACGTGGGGATATAAGAACGCACCTCGAAGTGTGATGGTGCGCATGCGCTCGTGTCCGACGGATTTTGGCTTTTTAATGTTTTTCAGGAATAAATCAATTGATGTCTAGCGCCCGTCCTGTGTAGGTGTTCTGTATTTTTGTCTTCGTCTGGGTTTATTGCGCTACAAATATGACTGCAAGTGACTCAAACCAACTAGCCCGCATCACCGCCTTGAGTGCCACAGAGACAGATTCACTGAATACTTCTGTGGCACACTTCACTCTCATGTCAGCAAAGGCATCCTATGGATATGTTGCTCTTTGAGCTTCTTTGCCAATCTTACTTTTACATGTTCAGTTAGTGTGTTGAAGGCCTGATCAATGTTACATTTTTTCGCAAAAGTTTTTGATTGATCACACTGCAAATTCCTCTTCAAAGCTATTTCATCGAATAAAAAACAGCATGCCTTGGCTTGCAGTAGCCAACCTTTTACGATTGATTCTATTGCATTCATGACACCTGAAATGATACCACGTGTCATTGAGATGTCTGCCAGCCAGCGCTTGAGTGTTCGCACATGTCGCAAGTGAAGCATTTTTTTTTTAGAAAGTGATAGGACTTCGGAGAATTAAAGGACAATTTTAGAGAGAATTGTTTCATTTGTGCTGACCGATGTTTTTTTGTTTTGTTTTTTGTAAATGTAACAAGCCTGGTTTGTGCTTTAAGCAGTTCAGAAAGATCTTTTGGGAAACCCGGCTCATGCTTGTTTAAGGTCTTCCGCTGCGTTATTCGCCTCGCCTCATGCAGTTTCTTTATCCGACCCAATGCCTTACGGTACTTTTCACTCCGTGCGTGAAATGTTTTCAGCTTAATTGTTCTACGAGGGGTGTCCACAGAGCTGCGTTTCCTCTGCCCACGTTTCGGCGTTCCTTGAACCTGCTCAGCGCTGCTGCCCTGCTTGAAATAGTGGAGGCGCCTTGGACTATGCTGAGCTGAAAAAAAGAAAAGAATTCAAAGGAATAGGCTTTCATCAGTATCCTAGAAAGAAAAAAATATTACACAAGTAAGCTAATAGGGCGAAATCACAGGGCTACTAATTCACCATCATGCAGTGCCGTCCGATTTTCCAGTTACATTTGTAGCGATGTACAGTCAAGCACGATATGAAGGTTATCGCAAGAGCGTCGACCGGCACAGCGTCCAAGAACCTTGGCGGCCTGTTTCGGACCACTGAAAATCCAAACTTCACGTTGTTCTCTCCCTCGTGTGCTGTTCCATGAAACAACAGCCATCCTCACGTCGTACTCGTCACCCTTTCTCTCTGTTTTGAGCCTTCCATTCGTTTCGATCAAGCATTGATTTGGCTGGCTCTTATCTTCACGGATGATAACTAAAATGCACTTTTGGAGCATCCTGTCCCTGGTGATGCCGAAAAGGTACCTGCGCACGGTACCCTTACTGTGTGTTCCCTGAAGCAAAAAAAAAAAAGAATAACAATGCGCCTTCCTCGAATGGGAGAACCGAAGCTCAAGGAAGAGTGAGGACAGCTTGCTTGATACCCCCCCTCTTTTCAAAAGAGGATTCTGGGCCGTGGCGCTGTACGAGTTCGTTGTCGACGGTCACACGATAACCTTCAAATCGCGCTCGACCGTACGTCCTGTGACTGGGGCTGCGATCATAATTCATTCCTAACATTCCAAGCATTGTAGCATCTGAGGAATGTTCATCACCAAAGAAATATGACAGTTAGAAAGCATTACAAAAACGAACCTGCAAGATTTCTTGAAATGCTGAACAATGATATTGATAAAGTAGAGTATTTAGAATAGTTCACATCTCACAAAAAGACATTCAGGCTACATAAGCCACAATCAAATGAATGCACCCCAAGTGCACCACACTCTGCAGGCCTATCCAGCTGAGCTACACACGCCACACCAATTCAGAGAGCACCAAGTCCAGTGCAGACTTTGTGCGGCCAAATGCACCCACCTTCTTTTTGAAAAATAATTTATTGTGTGAACAAAATCATGGTGACAGCTCTCATACCATATGCACGGTTTCGTCCATATTATATGTTGTGACAATATTACACAGGCTTATTACTACGCAGGTGTCTATATCAGGAAAGCACTAGTACTGGTTCACACTTCATGCACATGCAAGACGTGTAATTTGCAATAATTCTCTCTTTTTTTCTTTGTTTATTTTTCACTTACCATTACTTGGTGAAACCCATGACGCTGGTGCGGGCACTTCTGTGCGTGTGCTGGGACAATGAGCGATTAAAAAATGAATAAATACGCTACAAGAGGCTTGCAAGCAGGCAATTTGCTAAACCCGCCTTCCATTGCACGTGTGAATACTAAGAAACAGATTTGTGGTGCGACTGCCTGAGAAATACTTAGTGTTTTCAGCACCACAAACAAAACACGAGGGTAGTGAAAAGAACGACACCACGGGCAGTAAACATTCACTTTTAACTCGTTTAATCACAGCAACACCTAACAATATGTACGTAATTTGTGACATGCGCAGAACTGAACAGATCCACTCCTCGGCCTAGCAGGACAGCCACTTGGCAAAAAAAAAATCTATTGAAACATTTAATGCATGCATCACTAGCACAGTATGCGCCTTTCCTTTTTATGTGATATGCTTCCATCAGCTCTCTCGGGCAGTCTGATCCTGGCTTCTGCCCAGAACCCGAATCTCCTGAAAACGCGGTGCTCAGGCTCAGTCTTTGCTGTGCGCTGGTAAGCGCGCCAAATCATCTTTCTTTAACCTTTGTTCGTGTTCTCACGAACAACCAAAACCGACCTTGGCCACACCTCCGCCTGTTGGAAGCACCACGCGGGAGTATCAGAGAGATAGGCGAAACTGTTTCCGGGAGCTTCCCGAGAGCGAGCAAGAGAAGGGCAGATGAGTATCACGTTTGGTACGGGGCGTTCCGTCGAGCAGCGTGGCAAGGAGCACGGAAGGGCACGAGCGAGGAGGGCAATTTACGGCGACACAACTCCGAGCAGGTGGTCGGTATGTACACCCGTTGACAAAATAAGTCGGGACGTGCGAGCGACGACCGCAATCAGATAAAACTGCATCGCCGCGCCATCGGACGTGGAAAGTGCGCGTGCGCGTCCTTTCAATCTCACAGCCATATATTTTTACTCGCTTGTAGCGGACCAGTGATTACATGTAGCGTTTTGCGCTAGGCGTCGCTTTCTTTCTTCAATCCGTGACGCGCTCAATTCGGCGGGGGCACGGTGGCGGTGAAGTGTATGCGACTCGCTGCGCCCTGATTAAAGAGATAGCATATCTTGTCTCAACGGCAAACCGGTGCCACACACGTCATTAATTCTCTTCTCTGCACGTTCGTTTTAGTCGAAGCGTACCATGTGACAGTGAAACACGAACGAGGGCATCGAAAACGAAAAGGCGTGGAGCCTAAAGAATGCTTCAGTTTATTAACATAATATAACAAGATGCAGGCAGATCACCTTGCACATGCAACAAAAGAGGCGAATGGACCAGAAAAAAAAAAAGAAAAACGATTGCTGCAATAGGCGAGGTCATGGGTTGGCCTTCAAAGAACAAAAAAGGAAAGCAACTGAGGGCGAGCGAAAAATAGCAACGGCGAAACTTATCACCTCTGCTCCCTTCACCCCCTTTGTAAAAAAAAATTTAATAGTGCGTGAAGTGGCCGTTCACGGAAATTATTTCTGACATCCTTCTTGGCATAGATTTGTATAACGAGGCGACATAATCACCGTCCGACCGAAGGGCCTCCCACTCTTCTTGAATCGCGTTCCACAGCGCGTCCGACGTTGCCCTGGACAAGTTGCGCCTGGACAGACCCCACTTCATTCGAGCCCACACATTCTCGATCGGGTTTGCGTCCGCGCCACAGGGAGGCCACGGCAAGGTGCGTACGCCAAGGTCTTCAAGCATGGCGGTCACCTGACGAGCCATGTGTACGGGGCTTTTGTCCTGCTGGAAGATGAAGCAGCCGTCGGGGAAAGGTCCGTCCAGGGCATATGGGATCATGGTGTCTTGTAGCAGGGAACTGTAGTAGGGCGCTGTGAATTTGCCATCAATGCGCACAAGTGGTCCTAGCCCATCTTTGCTTATAGAACCCCACACGGACACTGAACACCGGCCACTTGAGAGGACACTCTGAGTATAATCAGGGTGGTACCTGCAATTTTAAAAGAACCAGAATGGACAGGTAAAAGGTGTAGAAAGTTGATTTGGGAATTGGTTATGCGCGTTTTGCTTAAAACTGTAGTGTGCTTTAAACCATCGTGCGAAGAACGCGTACAAGACGCTGTGTGAAAAACTTAAAACACGTGTATTTAACGTGCTGCTAAAGAGGAATTATTTGTGGACGTTCTGTTATTTGCAGTGCATTTGTTTCTATATTGACATTGTAGGATATTTTCATTTGTTGAAATAAGTTTGAAAAAAACTCAAGAATATTACATGTACGAAAATATTTCGGCATATGCAAAGCAGCAAAACATTAACACCGTGAAAAGTGAACGCATTGGTTACCTCGAATTCAAGGGCCGCCACACTCTCCTCTGCTGATCCCACCGAGTACAGAAGGTCGACTCGTCAGAAAAAACTACTTTTTTCCATTCTTCTTCCTTCCAATGCTGGTGGTTCAAAGCGAAGTCCAGGCGTTGTTGGCGCTGTCGCTCAGACAGAAAAGGCTTTTGCGCCGCGGCAAAATGGTAAATTCCGGCCTCCTTCAATCGTCGGCTCACTGTCCTTGCAGAAATATTCAGTGACAGCTCGTCCCGGATTTCCTTGGCGGACAAGAAAGGATCCACGACAGCTGCGGCCACAATCAAAATGTCGGCCTCGTGCGTCGTGACTCTTGGCCGCCCAGACCGCTTGGCATCCGCAAGTGTTCCATCTTCTCTAAACGCGCGTATAATCCTGGTGATCGCTGTCTTCGACCTCCCAGTTCTTCGGGCAATTTCTCTCTGCGGGACACCCTCCACAAAAAAGTCTGGCGATGTACCGCCGATCTTCAATGGGAACACGAGGCGCCATTTCAGTGGACGACAGACCTTTGTCCGGCGCTCGATATTTCTACATGTTTAACAAGTATCGCTAGCCAATCAAAATCCCGAACGCATGGCGGACGGGTGAAGATAAGGGAATGGCGTGACAGAAGTATTCTAGTCGAACCACTGAAAATCAGCTCATCGACTGTGTAGATAAATCTATGGTCGCACGGCGCACCTCTGGCTGGCTTTCGATAACTACAGTTTTTAATCGGCGTTTCAGTGGAGATAGGTGTGCCATGCAATTTTTTATTGAGAAACATGTGTTCGTGAACAGAAAATTTGCCAGCTTAAACACTTGATGCCGTATTGAGTTGTCATTAAATACAGTGAAACCGTTGCATCACGTGCGTGGTCACGCTCAGACACTGATCGGCAAGTTTTCCGACAAAACGATGCAAGTCTTCGGAACTATTAGCTGTAATCACGCTTCTTCGGAGCTTGCGATATCCTCTATAGAGAGCATGTAAATCACAACGCGTTCCGCGTGGCTGCAGAAAGTTACGAAACACGTGAGAGCAGCGATGAACTCAAAAAAGCTGAGTGACAGCTGAAAAGAACAAAGCGTGTTCATGAATGAGTAGACGTTCCCTGCTTCTCTGTACTCTAAGTGTGAGCTCTTCGAACCACGATAAAACGAGAAGGACGCTTGAGATTCGCGCCCAAGAGTAGAACACGAGAACCTGATCGAGATTACTTGGCATCGCCTTCTCCATAATTAGCCTCAACGTGCCGTGAGGAAAAAGAAAGCCTGTGCGCGTAACATTGAACACATTGTTGCCACGCAGAACGCGCTGATTTTTCGCCCACTACCAACGACGCTTACGTAGACACCGACACCGGAATTTCTGCGAAAGGAGCTTTTAACACCAGCGCGTTAAACGAAAAGTTCGGCTGCTCTGCGTTGTCTGTGAAGTGAGCCGCGTACACTTCACCGCCACCGTGCCCCCCGCCGAATTGAGCGCGTCACGGATTGAAGAAAGAAAGCGACGCCTAGCGCAAAACGCTACATGTAATCACTGGTCCGCTGCAAGCGAGTAAAAATATATGGCTGTGAGATTGAAAGGACGCGCACGCGCACTTTCCACGTCAGATGGCGCGGCGATGCAGTTTTATCAAGAGTTCCTGTATATGCTCAATACGGGAGCAGAGTTGCGCATAGGTCCGCCATCTTGCCTGACTAGCAACCATAGCTATGTGGCGAATCCGCACTTTGTTTTTGCAGGCGACCTGCTTAAGCCTGCCGCCGATCGACGAAGCGTGTCGGCGATCGCCAGTCGACATGCCTGGCGTGCCAACGACCGGCGATGAAAGAAGAAATACCTGATTTCGGGACTGTGCCACGAGAGTACAAAAGAGTTTTTTAGTCTGTCCGATAACGCAAAGGCTAGCGTAGTGCCACAGAACACCTATACTACTATGTAGAGAAGGGAAACTGTACCTTTGACAGTGCAACACAAATAAGGGTAGCGGTGGCGTTGTGAACTAAAGTATCCGACCTAGAGATGGCGCTGATAAAACTATCATCATCATTACGCTGGGGCAATATGGCTGCTGCATTGCTGGCGGGTGCGGGTGGTCGCGGTGCGCGCCCGCAGGTTGCGGGCGTTTATTCACCGCTGTTGCGGGATAGTATTCGCGCTCACGGCAGCCTGATGTTACTACAAATATTTACCCTAAGTCGCCAGGTGACCGTGAGGCCTCAACTGGCAAAAAAACACGCCAAGCAAGTAAGCTTGCATTGTTTATTGGCAATCGTGAATGTAGCAGTATATATGTAAACAAGGAGCACTGTGAGTCACAGAGTTGAACAATACGCACAAAAAACAGTATTAGCCATCTGTTTAATAAAATTCCCTGCTGAGGTCGAGCAACTTTGTCTCTTCGCTCGTTCAGAATATCATTTATAATACGCGGAACGACATGTCGTGGGTGACCCAAGCACAGTACTTGCGTACGTACTGTACAGTGCTGCCCGCTGTCTTTCTCACTACCCATGCGCGTTTGATGATTTGAGCTGTAATAAACAAACAGCATTAAAGCTGCCCTCAAAAGATGCAGTGTCAGTAAGATTAGCCTGAGCCGCAATGTAATATTTTGACAAAACATTGGCGAGTAGCACATCGCATTAAAAAAAGTGAAACCACGCTGTTATGCTAGATATTCCTGCACATAACGCGTTCTCGTTATTGTGCGTAATATTCCTGTGTTCGTGCCTGCGCATCCGATCTTATTACGACTAATTCCGACAACTAGTTCAACTTCCAGTTGTGCTAACCTCGTCTATCCTGGGAAAACACCATTTACGGGATTCTTTTGAAAAGCAAACTTGATTTATGTTTCAAAGAGTCGAAGAGGTTGCAGTGACATAAACACTTCAATCGAGTAACAGTTGGCGAATAATGAAAGCCTTAGCCTGAATCCAACATTTCAGCAAGTGAACATTCTTGTGAAGGTTGTCACGGAAGATAAGTTTACAGAATTGAGCTACCCTTGCTCGCCCACTGTTCATCAGCTGACACATGAGATAGAGGATGCCTTTGGGTGCTCCTAAAAGCACTCATTTGCAAAAAGAAACGATACACCAGTGTACAGCACTCATAATACATTGCACATGACATATGCACATGCAATAGGGACATATGGAACATTAGTACACTAGACAGCTAGGAAGTGCTGGAAGTCACGGTAGCTATGTTGGAAAATAGGCAGTAAGTAATCATTTCTGTCCAATCTGTATAATTAACTTTTTTACGTGGGTTATTCATAAAGTAAGGGCGGTTTGCTAACCTTTTAATATTTACACGTCAGATTAAAGATTAATATGCACAGCACCATCTGTTAATTCTCCGCGAAAGTACTGAAGTTATTGTTCTGGCTCAGTAGTCATCTGCTTGTCGGGGAATGCAGATGACAATGTTTGCGAAAATCGTTGCTCCCGCCTGTTGTGAGGTTGCACGCTGTAATTCGATTTTTTCATGCAAAAGAATGATCAGCTTCTTCAATTCATGGGTAGTTGTGACTAGTTTACGGACCAACAGTGATAAGTGAAAGAAAGGTCAGAAAATGGTGTCGAGATTTCACAAACGGCTGCACAAATGTGTACGGCAAAGAGCAGAGCGGCAGGCCATGCATCCAGACCAATGAAACTATTCAAGTGGACCGGGCATTGCAATTAGATCAACGACTAACAGTTAGTGGTCTGTCAGAAGATAAAGTTCCCCTTGTTGGCCCCACTACAATTTACACGATTTTAGCTGAAATGCTCAGATATCACAATTTGTTTAAGCTGGGTACCAAAAATTCTTACCGACCAACTCGAACACCTAAGAATGTCAAGTGGACGAGCATTTTTGGACGGCTACCGACAAGACAGATATGCTTTGTTTTCACACATTGTTACATATGACGATACTTGGATATCCTATGCCACTTCAGAAACAAAACAACGATCAATGCAGTGGTTTCACTCCCCTTCACAAAAACCGAAAATATTCAAGGAATTTGTTTACTCCAGTCAGAAAATGATGGCTACCATTTTCAGGGACGAAAAGGGCATTCTTTTGGTTAATTTCACAAAATGTGGGCCACACTTACAGCTGACATATACCGTGAAACGCTCACCAAGAAAAAATGTATGATAAGAAATCGACGACGTGGCAAACTCTCGTCTGGAATCATCCTCCTCCATGACCACATGCGTCCTCGCACCACAGCCAGAACCAATGAGAAGATTCAAGGTATTGTTTGGGAACACTGATAACCCGCCCTACTGTCTCGACCCAGCACCAATTGACTATTTCCTATCTTTTCATTGAAACAGTGGCTCAGGCTACAACGGTTTGAAGACAGCAAGAAATTGAAGACTACCGCTGTCAACAGCTTCAGTTCCCAGGTAGCGAACTTTTATGTAGAGGGACTAAAGAAACTAGTGTGGTGGTACGATAAGTGCTTAGAAGCTAACGGTGATTATGTAGAAAAGTGAAGTAGGTTTGTGCTAAACTAAGCCCGCCAATAAAAACCTTTGCTAATGAATATTTATTTGTTTGGGACCAAACAGCCCTTACTTTTTGAACAACCCTAGTAAAATTGTTATGCTTTGGATTGACAAATAAATAAATGAGTCCATCTTTTTTGTGCCAACGGTGCATAGTCTTCAAAGACACTGCTGATAAGATGGACGACTGCAGAAGCTGAATTCACATTATCATTCTTCACTACCTCCTAACTGTCTGCCTCACTCTTAACATGAGTATCATGCAAAACTAGCCTTTTTTGGCTACATAGCTCACAGCAATACCAAGGAAATAGCTTTCAGTACACATTCAAATCTTCAACATGTACAAACACTGGCCAACTCTAATGAACTCTGATTACACCTATTGAGTGCACTCAATTATTGCTCTGTTAAAAAATCCATGTCGTGTCAGGCCTGTTATCGTGAACAAATATTATTACAGTAAAAGCTCATTAATTCAAACTCAGTTAATTCAAAGTTACAATTAATTCGAACTGATGCCGTGGTCCCAGCACAGCCCTGTGAATTTCTAGGGAGGAATTTCTCAATAATTCGAACGCGTTGGTATCAACAACAGTTAGCTCGAACTGGGAGCCCCTGGTTTTCGTCGCTCCTCGCAGAAGTCTGCCCTGAGTGATCACAATATGTTGCAACATCAAACCAAACTAAATTTACTAGAGATGCAAAGCAACAAAACAGCATCATTTCTCAGCATATGAGATTTCAGATGCTGCACTGGAGCCCTTTGGCAAGCTACAAACAATGTTCATGGAGTCACGATGGAAGAAACGCAAGTGAATGCAAATTATTGATTACTTTTAATTTTGATTGTGTTAACTCTGTCATGTAAATAAACGTGTTTTAGTGCATAAATATCATATATTTTGACATTAAGGCTCATTGCTCGCAATGCACGTCGATGCTTTTTTTTTGGCGTATCACAGACTGATCAATTTTGTTCGCTGTTAGAGCTCCATGAACTTAATTTACGAATTCACATACCACAAACATGTAGTAGCGCCTAGTTCGTGATAACGAGCCCAGATGTGGCTTCCTTGGATTCTGCCCACGCATTGTAGCACAATGTCTGTTCATTCTAGTGCCTGCCCACTAATTTGAATTTCACATTCCCCTTCGAGTACGAATTAACGAGCTTTTACTGTATTTGCTATTTGTCTGTGGCTCAGCTTCACACACAAAACAAATTGCTTGCACAAATGCAACGGTGATGTACCCTCTTTTCTGGACAGTGCGTGTTTACATATCATCCCATTAATGCATTGGCAATGTTCATTGAACAGAGCTAAAAACGAATTTTTTAGATGCTTTACAAATTCCTCAGCCTGTTCCATAGAATACTGCCCAAAATATCCTTATGCAAATGCTTTCATTCACCTACACCCATCATCAAACATTATGTATTCCAGAGTAGTGACCTGGAAGTGCCATCCAACAATACTTATACACTGAGGTGCCCTTAAATCCACTCATCTCCAGGTGACCACTGCACGACATGTCTTGTTTAATGAAGGGACGAGTACTTGCACACAGTTTCCTATTTTAGAACCTTCGAAATGTCACTCCCAACAAGTAAGCGGTACCAGTAACTTTTCGTTTCAGCACTACTGTAGCTGTTCTTGCCATTCCTTTGCAACAGTCTTCGCATTCACAGCAATCTATACTGAAAAAGCAGTGCTGCTAAATATGCACTACTGCTGGCCCATTTGCTACCTATTTATATGTGATGCTCAATGCAAAGTTTGACACGTAGAGTGAAGTACAGTATGTGCACCCCATCACACGCACTATCCAAAAAATTTGAAGCGTGCACATTTCCTCTAAATTGAGTAATTCATGAAGCAAGAAAATAATTTGTGCACCTAATTTCGCACTGCTTCGGCATACTGTACAATATCACTGCTTTTCAGTATACCTAAGGCTTGCGTTTGTATGCCTCGTAAATATTGTTGGCCCATGGGGTTGTCACTACGGCAACTGTTGAGCTTCTTACGACTTGATGTGGGTAGCTTGGAAACCAATGATTTCTCTTATGTCCAGTTTCCTGAAAAGAAAAAAAACCGAGTCATGAGAAAGAGTTAGACAGAAATGGTTAAACAAAAAATTGGTTCAATAAATAAAGTGTCTACAACCATAACTTGCGAGGGTTTTGGCCCATGAGTTTACTTTCAGTGATGACACATTCTCTGCTGACCTGAGGTAGGTTCAGAGATAAAGCATCCAAGTGTATGCTGATATGAGTAGTTCCTTGGAGGCTGTGGTTGGGCTGAAAGAGGAAAAAGCAGTCATGGTTACTATAGTAGAAGAGTGAATGTATTTGTGATTCATGTCTAAGAAGAATGTATATGAGAACACTGCACAAAAACGATATGTTTGTGAATTTGTTTTAGAGATGCCCATCAGTGGACAAAGCTATAGTTAATTGCCCAACTGGATAAACTATATGGTATATGAAAATGTAACTGTATATGAGAACACTGCACAAAAACGATATGTTTGTGAATTTGTTTTAGAGATGCCCATCAGTGGACAAAGCCATAGTTAATTGCCCAACTGGATAAACTATATGGTATATGAAAATGTAACTGTATATGAGAACACTGCACAAAAACGATATGTTTGTGAATTTGTTTTCTGTCCCTGCTTATGTCCCTGCTTATGAAAATGTTCAAATGCGTGCACATACTGTAAGTTCACTTGGCTTTACCATGCATTGAATTCAAGAGCATATCTCGCAGCGGACTCGTTTGCGCAGAAACAGGTAAAACTTATGCTGGGATCTATGTGGCAAAGTTAAGCAGTACAGACATTATCTGCAAATGTGAGAACGCAGTAAGCGATCTGAGAAACAGGGGCGGCGCCAGGATTTTTTTACCAGGGGGGGGAGGGGGGGGGCACACTCATGATAAGTGAGTTTCTTCGGGGGGGGGGGGGGGCTCCAGCCCCCCCCGTGTCCCCGCCCCTGCTGAGAAAATGTCATTAGAACCCACAAGCTGTGCATCTCATCAGCTGGACAAGTCGTAAAACCTTATGAATTGACAAAAACCGTAGCGCATGCAAAAAAAAAAGGCTATGTTCAAGTGCAAAGCATTTTCACTCACCGGTGCCCACGCGCACATTGTGCATCGTTATTCCGTTTTCGTAGGTAGTCGCCGAGCACTTTGCCGGCGTTGAATTTTCACGCTGGAAGCTGTGCAGCCCGACGTTTATACGACGTTTATAAAGTCGGTGAAGCGCCGCAGCTGACATGATTCACAGGCTTTAGACACGTTCGCCTTGAGGTAGCGGCATGGTAAGTCTGACACACAAACTCGCATTGATATTTCAAAGCCGATCTGAAACGGAGCTGCGTTACCATAGCTGCGTTATGCCGATCAAAGAAAACGACCGCGGTACAATTTGAATGAATTAACGGACCGAAACGCAACCGATGCCAATGGGCTGCTGCTTTTCGAGCGTCAGTGTAATCGCAATACTTGTTCTCAAACAATCAAACTCTTGTAGTAATTCTAGAAGTAACAATAAAACCGATCCCTACTATCTTTATGAAAAATGACACGGTAACTAAGCTTCTAACGATCTTTTGACACATTCTAAAACGAAATATTTGGCCTCGTTGAGCGCCCCTAACACGGAAAATCCGAACTAACTTATCCGACCGCTAAAAGAGGAGTCAGTAGTTCCACTATACGCGCATTTCGATGGAACTCGCCGTGGTCGATTTTTTCGCCCTCTGCGGCCATCGCTGGAACTTGAGAGTCTCCGGGGCCTGGTAGTGCCCAATAACATGCGCCGCCGCCGCCAAGTCAAGTGGCGCCAGCTATGGAGGATGAAAAACAACTGACAAACACGCAATACATGTCCTTCGAGATTGCGAGAGCGCCCATATCGCCACTTGCTACGCCTACAGCATCGATTATTTCAGCATGTTTTTCGAAAACGGTGCTGAATCGACGTAAATACTTTGCTGTCGAAGCTTAAGGACATGAATCTAAAGCAAATGAAAGCACCAGTTCGTAGCTAACGAGCTACAGAGTCAACGACGGTGACTTGATAGATTCTAGGTGAACGGCAACCGCTTTCGGCGGCGTGGCCATGTTTTCCAGGCGTCGCCTGTGCATCAGCTTCTCCGCAATGCATGGTTGCTAGCGGCGTTTGGAAAACAGATGCTTCAACTCTGCTACCTAAAGGTAGCATATACAGGAACTCTAGTTTTATCTGATTGCGGTCGTCGCTCGCACGTCCCGACTTATTTTGTCAACGGGTGTACACAGACACAAATGAGGAACGCGGCGGTTCTTGCTTGTGCAACACGGCGCGCATTCGACTCTGGGGGCAGAGTCCCAAGCTACTTATTAGGGAGTTTTCGAATAGCGTACGCAAAGCTTTGCGTACGCTATCCGTAGCGGTCGCTGCCACTGCGCATGCGTTATAACGCTAACCGCCGTTAGCGTTTGCGGTCCGCCCGCAGGAAATCCGAAATAGCGTGCGGCCCGCAAAGCCCCTTTGCGGCGTCAGCGTTTGTGGGGGACAAACGCTATTCTAAAACTCATATGGCGCCCTCACACTAACGCTACAGCCGCAACGCCCGCTAACTTTGCGTACGCTATTCAAAAACTCCCTATTTGCGCCTCCGCAATAACTTTGCGAGCGATACATTCGTCGGCTGCGAG